>BQNB010006458.1:0-51958 GCA_026074375.1 Tanacetum coccineum | reverse complement strand
GATCGATTTGCGTGTGACTTTTTCTTGCTAGCTTCTTACTAGCATTTTTTAATAAAATTTCTAATTGCCGTTCAAAAAATTTTTTATAGTGGAATGCCCACTTAAAAAGTTAAAAGCTGATGTGTATAGAATTGAATCTTTTATACCAAGGGTTTTTTTGACATGCGTCTTAGAGGCACATGATAAGGTGGAGACCCAAGCTTATGTGTTACAGCCTAATTGATCGGCAGTTATTATTATTAATCATTATCATGTTTCACAATCACCTGTTGATCAATCAGGCTGTGACACATAAGCCTGAGTCCCCACCTTATCATATGCCTCTAGGGCACATGTTACAAAAACCGTTATACCAACTAGAAGGTTCACAATAGATTTTTTTTTTTTGAACATAGCATGTGGTTGTCTGAACATATAGAAAAGTCTTCTTGCTTATGATATTTAATCACAAAAAGATACCCAGAAATAGTTGGCAATATTGTACTAGTGATTAAAAAAAATGTCTTCTCCCGTGGCAAACCTTGAAAACTTTGTAATTCCACGGAAGGACATCATTTACGTTCAAGAGATCGCAGATGGTGAATACAGTACGCTTTACAGAGGACGGCTCTCTGAAAGTTGGGAAAATCGCACTGTTATCTTCAAGCACTTTAGGCGTGATCGCTGTGACGGAAAGAAGGAGTTCCTTAACGAGCTCAAAGTCATTTCCAACTTGAACCATGAAAACATCCTTCCTTTCCTTGGTTATTGTGATGAAGGCAAAAAAATGATTATGGTTTACGAGTTTCCTGTCAATGGCAGCCTTGCTGATTATCTCAAAGACTCGTATAAGAGGAGTTACTTAACGTGGCAACATCGTCTGGAGATTTGCATGGATGCAGCAAGAGGACTCAATTATCTCCACTCTGGTCTTGGGCAGCACCACACAGTAATACATGGATCGTTCATGTGTAGCAACATATTTTTATATGACAATCTGAAAGCCAAAATATGTGGTTTTGAAATTTCAGAATTAATCCCCGGTAATCGGCCATGTAAGCAAGTCTATAAACCAGCTGATACAAATAAGGACCCCGATATCGGTATTCACAAGGATCCCATTTATTTAGATACCGGCTGTCTCAAGGTAGAATCAGATATCTACTCATTCGGTGTGCTATTATTCTCTATATTGACTTCGCCGCGCGCTTTTGCTGCTATACTGAGTAAAAATGAAAAAGGTATACCAAAGAGCCTCACTATGCAGGTCCAAAATCTCTATCATAATAGACTAGACTCGTTAATTGATCCTGCCATAAGAGACCAAATCGGCGGTCCATCTTACCGTATGATTGAAGAAATTACATGTAAATGCCTTAGTTACGATCGGCCTACAATGGATACGGTCGTCAAGACAATTGCAGATGCATTGGATGTTCATGTGAGTCTTTTTTCTTTTCTTTTAACCATGCTCCGAAACACTTTATCTCCGTCTTAAAATTATTGTTCATCTTTACTTTTTGGGTTGTCCCAAAATTATTGTCCACTACTAAAAATAATAGTTAGATTTGTTTAAGTTTACCGTATTATCCTTAGTTTAAATTGGTATTTACAAACATAAAACAAAACATTGATGAATTATCAAATGGTAAAATTGTCTTTTTTTTCTTTCGTAAAAACAAAAGTTGTAATTGATGCATTTTTTTTAAACTGTGTTTTTCTTATCTGTGGACAATAATTTTGGGACGGAGAGAGTATGAGATAGGTTTATAAAGACCTGACTTAAAAAGTCATTTTTATCCCTCTTGGTTTTTTAGTTTTTTTTTTATATAATTTTGTTTATGTTATAAAACTGTGAAACAAAAAGTGCAAAACAAAAATTAAAAAATTTAATAAGTTAAAGTTATTAAATTAGCAGAAAATACAAATTAAAGACTGATAAAAAATTATGTTCTAAAAAAATACTTATGTACCTTTTGTATTTTTTAGTGAGCCAAAAGATGCCAATAGTAGTATCCAAATATGCATCATTCAATATGACGTCATACTACAAAATGCGACAAAGTAGTATATTTGTCAGTATCATTCAATATGGGTACCCTATTGGTACCCCTGACTCATGAATAGTGACAACAAGGTATAAAAGATTTCTTTTGTACTCTTATTTTTACAGTGCAACACAGTTTTTTATCAGTTTCTGTTCCGTAATTTTGACAGTTTCATACTTTTTATGGGAACATGGCGTTTTTTTATTGTATTCTGTATGGGTTTATTTTTTCAGTCTCATGTTTAATAGTGCGGGTTAATTTTTGTGATAAAATTTTATTTTTATTCTTTTCTATTTTTTATTTGTGCGGGTTTATTTTTTCGGTCTCATGTTTAATAGTTTATTTTTTTATATATGGGCTTATGTGTTGGGCTTATGTCGCGGGTATTTTTTTATCTTAATAAGTCAATAGTTTGTTTTTTTATATATTTTTTATCTTAATAAGTCAATATTTTTGTAATTTTTTTTTATTTTGTGTCGAGCGGTTTTTTTTTACATTGCCTACAAAAAAAGTAAAAAAAAACCCAAATGGGTTGGCCCAAATTCGGAGCCTAAAGGGCCGAACACTGTAGCGTGTGGAACAAAACTACGTCGTTTTATTCTACGCGAGGCATTATTTTTTTTATTTTGTGCGGTTTTATTTTTTCGGCCTCATGTTTAATAGTTTGTTTTTTTTCTTATATGGGCTTATGTGTAGGGCTTATGTTTAAAGGTTTCTTTTTTTGGCTATACGAGGTTTTTTTTAATATAATTTTATGGGAACATGGGCTTTAAATGAGAATCGCGCGTTAATGCAGGGCGTTTTTTTATTGTATTTTGTGCGGGTTTATTTTTTCGGTCTCATGTTTAGTAGTTCGTTTTTTTATATGGGCTTATATGTTGGGCCTCATGTCGCGAGTATTTTTTTATCTGAATAAGTCAATATTTTTGTAGTTTTTTTTTTATTTTATGCCGAGCGGTTTTTTTTACATTGCCTATAAAAAAAAATTGCCAAATGGGCCGGGTACTGTATCAAAGCTGCCAAAGGCAACGTTTCATCCCTAATATAGTATTAGAGGGTAGGGTATTTGTCGGTATATATAAATACTACATATAAATACTACGTGGCAGCGTTTCATCCCTAATATAATATTAGAGGGTAGGGTATTTGTCGGTATATATAAATACTACATATAAATACTACATATGCATCATTCAGTATGACGTCATACAACAAAATGCGACAAAGTAGTATATTTGTCGGTATCATTCAATATATGCATTAGAGGGTATGGTAGGGTGGCTTAAGCCACAAAACAAAACGGGCCTCACAGGCTGCCACAAAATAAAACGGGCCTCACAGGCTGCTGCATCAGCTTTTTACTCTCACTCAAAAATACCTCTTCACTCATAACACACCATCACCTTTTCACTTGGGTTCCACCACTCACACACAAACACATACATTCTAAAATATAATAATAATAAAAAAGTTTTTTTTTTACTTATTCTCACCACTGCAATGGCGAGTTACCAAAAATATTAGAAGTGGCAACGGGGTATGGTGTGGTGAAGAGCAAGTGAAGAGGAGAGAGGTAGGAAGTGGCGAGCCTAAATGCCACCATACCCTACCCTCTTAGGTTCATTATTATTATATTTTCCTAAAAAAAAGCTTTAAGATCATTTATGTACGAGTAAACACTATTAATACTCTACGTGCTAATCATTTTAACTCGGTATGCCTTTTTTATTACTCCCTCCGTTTTATTTTTATTGTTCATGTTTTTATTTTGGAAGAGTTAATTGCATAAATGGTCTCTGTGGTCGTCCGGATTTAACGAAAATGATCCTTCAACTTTCTTTTTAACGTAACCTCTCCCCATGGTTGTGAAACATAACGGGTTTGGTCCCTATAGGGACCAATTCCGTTATGGGTCATGGGGACCAAGCCCGTTATGGATCCTCTCCCCAAGGGACCAAACCCGTTATGGGTCACAACCATGAGGAGAGGAAAAAAAGTTGAGGGATCATTTTCGTTAAATCTGGACGACCACAAAGACCATTTATGAAATTAACTCATTTTGGAATGTCTCAATTTAATTGTCCTTTACTAAAAATAGATATGGAAGTTTGATCAAGTTTACTATATTACCTTTTTTTGAAATTATTATTACAAACTTTAAATAAGGGTTAAAGTCATTATTTACCATTTTCAAATTTTTTTACATATTACCAATATGGTGATTTTAGTATCATTATTACCTTCCTAACTTGTTGGTACCGGCAAATATTACAAATGTAATTTTTTAATTTTCACGTGGAGTTGACTTTCGTTTGACTTTTCCATCTCACCCATCTTCATCTTCTTCCTCCATCCCCACCTAAAAATCAAAACACCTAGCAATCTAAACACTCTTTTCATGTCTTCTTCAATACAAGGAACTCAAATAAAACCAAAATAAATATTCTACTAACAATCAAAACACCTACCAATCTAAACACTCTTTAAATTAATAAGCATTAAAAGTATTAGACAACATAATGATTAATGATATAAGATTACAGAACATGGACATAATTATAACGTCACGTTCTTGCCCTTGAAAGGCATCAACTGTATTGATATAAATATATTTCCCTTCCTCAGATTTCAATACTTCCTCAAACTCCCGTTGAATGCATTTTAGTTGTAGTTTATATGGTGTAATTATGCCCACAGTGACTTTCCTCAAACCTAAACTCTTGACAGTTTTCTGAAGATGTTCATATAACCAAAGACAAAATTGAGCTTCATGCGTATTCTGTAAATAAACCGACCCTCCCCAATGTGATTCACGCCCGTGTGTAATATCATAAAAAAATATAAGTCTGAGTAACGGATCTTTGTAGTAAACCTCTGGGGCTAATCCGGTAACAATTTCACTATCGGTAAGGCGTCCTTGGTAAAAATGTCGAGACGGAGGAAACGGGAGGAGGAAAGATAACCTGTTCTTCCCACCGGGAGCCAACCGGAGGAGGAAATGAAATGCTAGGTTTTGGGATCTAGTTCTTAACAATGTAGTGAGGTGGTGAATATGTGGAAAAAAAAAAAAATTCAATAAAACTGGTAAAAAAATGACGTGTCAGTTTTTTGTCTTTGGTTACCGGTTATCACATGTCACTTTTTAGAATGTTTGTAATTTTTGAACAAATTTAAAAGTTAGGAAGGTAATAACGATACTAAAATCATCATTTTGGTAATATGTGAAAATTTTTGAAAGTACGTTGGTAATTAATGACTTTAACCTGTGTGGTTTTTGTCGAGAGAGAAAAATGTCATTCTGTTAAAAAGTAAGAAAGATAAAGCAGTGATAAATACATTTTTCTTAAACTGTGTATTTTTTGTCAGGAGAGAAAAATGTTGAGACAAAAAGAGTAATTTTATACTCATTATGCTTTTTGAAGAGCTCAAATTTACTCCATATGCTTAATTTTTAAAGATAATTTGGTCATTTATTTCATCTTCATCTTTCACATCTCATAAACTTCATCAAACACCATTTATTGCAGTTAAAAACCTATTGTGTGACTAAAATTTTTATTATTCATAAATTTCTATTTCGCCTTATGAATTAAAAGCCCTAATATTCATACGAATTTAATTTTGACATCCATTTATTTTTTGCATATTTTTTATGAAAGCTAGAATTAAATTTGATATCTCAATTAAATGGTGAAAGTCATGTTTATACTCTAGGAATGTTGCATATCAAATTCCCTACATACCCTCCCTTTAAGCTCTCTAACCCAAACCCATTCCCGTATCCACTCAATATCTACCTATCTCCTTTTATCCGCTACCCTACCCTCCTTACTACTATTTAGATTATCAAAAATGCTAATTCCTTCTACAAAAATGTCCTACAAATCCTCCTACACACAGGATCGTGACACATGGCAGAACTGACGGTTTGGATTTGAAAAGAGAATAAGTGAAAAAAATAAATATTATTTGATTGTGTGTGTAGGAGGATAAGTAGGTTGATTTGGTAGGAGTATTTAGCAATGCGCTTTAGATGATACAGCCTAGGAAACCTATCACATAATCTCATCTCTCCGATCCATCTATATATCCAAAATGCTACATTTTTACCATTGCCCACCTCTCCTTCAAATAACTTTAGAAACTCAATCCCTAATTCCTCTAACTCGTCTCCTATTCTAATGAATTCCGCTCCATACACCCCCTACCCTTAACAACGCTGCCATCGCCCCCGTCTCACACCTTTAACACAACCCTACCCCCCCCCCCCCCCCCCCCCCCCGCCCACCCCACCCCTACTAACTCCATGTATACTTTTAATGACTCTAACCCACAAGGCTCCCTCTTCTTTTCTAAACCTCCACCACCATTTCCCTAAAAGTGCCAAATGTTTTGCTCGAAGTGACCCAATGTTTAACCCCCCTCCCCGTGTGAAGCTAGCAACAAATCCCATTTTACCCATGCTAATTTTTTACCCTTACCCACCCCTCCCTAAAAGAATTTGTTCCGAATACTCTCAAGTTGTTCTAACATACTCACGGGCACACGAAACATCAAAAAGTAATACAATGGTAAGCTTTCTAGAACCGATTTAACAAATGTTAAGCGACCCCCAAAGGACATCGATTTTGCTTTCCACTCGGCTAGACTTTTCTTAAATTTCTCAATCACGGGGTTCTAAGCACTAACCCGCCTCATATTTTCTCCAATTGGCAAACCCAGATACCTAAATGATAACTCCCCTACATCACACTTCATCCATCTTGGAAACAAGAAGAAATGGGGTGACCCAAAAAAGAAACCAACTTCCCAGCTTAGAAACAATTGATTGATTGATTAAAGGTGCTTAATGAAGAAAATAAAAAACAAATGGAAATGCTTTTGCCAATGAATCTCACCATTTCGCCAATCTCGACATCATTAACCCCCACTCCATAAAGCTTGCTTTTATTATAATTCCCGAAGCCCGGACACTTCTTGAAACATTTAAGAATGCACATCAACGACCTAGCATTCTCTTTGCTCCACTCTCCAAAGAATATAGTGTCATCTGCATATTGAAGATGAGACATCATCACTTTATTAACCCAACCCTAACGCCTCTAAAAATGCATTTATCTGCCGCCTCCTTAACAATCGCATTCAAACCTTCGGCTGCTAAAATAAATAGAGAAGGAGATAGAGGATCTCCTTGCCTAACTCCTCTCTCCAAGCAAAACTCTTCGGTTGGTGATCCGTTTACTAAAACTGACATAGTGGCTGACTTTAGACAACTCTCAATCCATTTACACCACTTAACCCCGAGCCCCATTCTTTTCATTATATCTAATAAGAATCTCCAATTAATACTATCATATGCTTTCTCGAAATCTACCTTAAAGATTAGACCTTTTCCTTCTATCGACTCGTTTGCAATTAAAATTCCATCCATAATATATTTATCTTTAATGAATGCATTTTGCACATCTCCGACCACCGTACCTACGACTTTCTTAATTCTTTCCGCCAATATTTTTGAAATTATCTTATAATAGCATCCGATAAGACTAATGGGTCGGAAGTCTCCAGTCCAATCAAATTCGCTACCTTTGGAATAATAGTTACAAACGATGCGTTACACCCTCTCGAGATCTCTGACTTGTCCCAAAACCATTTAACCGCTAATACTAGTTCTGATTTTAACACCTCCCAAAAATTTTTATAAACCCAAAATTAAATTCATCATGACCCGGGGCTATATCACTTCCGCACCCCTGAACCGCTTCCTATCTCCACCTCACTAAACTCCTTTTCCAGCAACGCCGCCTCCTCCCTCGATATTTTATGAATTCTCTCGCAACAAAATATAGGTCGGCTTGTAGACCGCTTCATAAACAGCTCTTTGTAATGTCTCATTATTTCCGATTTTATTACCGTGGGATCCTCACACCAAACGCCATTAATCATAAGACATCTTATATTATTCTTATTGTTCCTTCTCTTGACATACGAATGAAATAACTTTGAGTTCTCATCACCCTCTGCACTGTAACATACTAACATACTCATTTTCTTTTTCCACCCATAACTTTCTCACCTCCATCCATGTCGACCTTTCACTTTCATTCAACATCCTCTTCCCCGTTGCCTCATTTTTGTATCCTTTAATTTTTTCTTTAGTCTTGCCAAATCTCTATTTACTCCATTTTCTAAGAACCCCTTTCACATTTTTTAGCTTGTCTCGGAAATGACAATCTGGTCTGTTGCTTTTAACCTCCATTTTCCACGCCGCCTCCACTACTTGTCCAATATCAGTTTTCTTTAACCAAATATCGAATATACAAAAAGGCCTTGGACCAAAATCCAGATCAACGTCTTTTAAAACCGATAACTTTCTCACCTCCATCCATATCGAATATACGAAAAGGAGTATGTGAAAGCTAATCTAGGAAATTTACTGAAATACAATCTCTGGTTGACAAGGTGGTCCCCGGTTCGAGGTTCCATCATGAGGAAAAGATGCTGAGTATCGGTTATGTTTAAGTGTTACTCCTAAGGTGGAAATTGTAGGATATTATAAGTAAATTTAAACATAAGTTATGAGGTTAAGTTTATTATTGTATTCAGATTAGGTTATAGATATAAACTAAGATTAGTTAAGAATACGGCACTTGCAAGGTAAGATGTTTACTTAATTTTAACTTTGATCTCAGTGTTTTCTACCCCATCATCTATATAAACAGAGATGAGGGGGGATGCTAGTTATTCTTCTTCCTCGTTGTAATAGCTTTATGAGGGATTTAATAAAGGTTTGGTACGAGGGTATAACGTGCTGATTATACTTTGTCGGTTCGTTGTGGTACTCTCAGTGTTGATACTTGTGCTCGATACACCAACTCGCGATTCTAGCGTCCGTGCCGACTCGAAATCTTTCGGGTTTGTTGTCGTAATTAAACATGAAAGATTGGCTTCATCCCTTTTAGGCTGATTTAACTCGTTTTTCGGTCTTTTTCGCGAGAATTCTTCTTTTGCTCCAAATAAACACTAAAATACAAATTTATAGCAATTTAGCATCATATCTAATCAAAGTGAGGCAAAAAGAAACAATTATCGTGAAAATTTGATTACAAAAACATATATTAACTATTAGCTTCACAAAACTTTCAAAGGGACAAACAATCCTCACAACACTCCACCGATATATTATATTAGACACAATATTTCGGGTGTATTTGGTGCATCACGTTTAGGAGCATTTAGGAACGGTGAGTAGTGAGGATTGAGCATTGTGATTTTTAATGCTAGTTTTATCTTTTCTTTCTTCATAATGCTCCTTTTCCACCGATCCAAAAAGTAACATATTACATATAAATTGTTTGACACATTATAGAGGGTGTTTGGGAGTACGGTTTGCAGCAGATTATTTGATTATTGCATTTTCAAAACGCAATAATCTGTTTGGTAGTGTTTGGCAAGCACAAGGTCATAATCACTTATCTACGTTTGGGCATATTCAAAACCACGTTTTAGAAAAGTAACTCCAACCCTACTTTTTGAAAACGCAATTAACTTTTCACTAGAAATTTACCAAACTACCATCAAAACAATCTTCCTCTTCTACATAATTTACCAGTTAAAAAAATAGAATATAATGATAAATACATTAACAACTTGATAACTTTCAATGTTCACTTATTCGATGATGATTTCGGTGAAAGAAGAACAACGATGTTGCTCAAAATAAGTCGTTTGTCAGAGTATAATTTTAAGTGTGTAAGTAATTTTGAAGAATTAAAGATGAGTTTTTCTTGGATAAGAACTTGAAAAGGGGTATGAGGATAAAGAAGGTAAGAGGTAAGATATATGGGGATAGGATAAAAGTTGGTAAGTATAAATGAGTATGATTCTGTGGCGATAAAAAGAAAATGTCACTGGTTACGTTTTTGTAAATTAACAAAATGTGAAAATGGTTGTTACGAATAAAATATAAAAATATCTTTTTTGGTAAGTTTACATGTTAACTTGTGAAATCATATTATTTGCCAAACACTTTTAAAACTAATTATCTGATTATTACGGTATCAAACATCATAATTCAATCCAAACACTATTTTTTATAATCACGTTTTGTTACCGTTGATTATCTGATTATGCGTTTTAAAACCGAATAATCTATTTTTAATAAGCAATCACAAACACCCTCATAGTTACGTTACCAAACACTTTTATAAAAAAAAACTATTGTTGTCAAACGCACCTTTCATATTAAACCTTAGATTTTGGGACAGCCGGGACAGTCCCCTGCCTCCATTATGTTCCGTCAATGCTTCTTGCAAATCTGCAATACATAGCTTTGATAATTTACAATCTTCAGATACGTTATCAAAACATTTATAGCTTCAAAACAACTCTTTTACTCAAAATAAAGTCACCAGGGATGTTGTAAAAAATTGGATACTCAATCAGAATATATTCGCAGAACGGGGAAGCTATTTTTGTCAAAGGAAGCCGCGGTGAATATGGAAACCCAACAGAATTTTTTATTCCATTCGATGTGATGGATGCTGCCATGCAAAAGTTTGTAAAGAGTTCTCTCCCAACTCATACTTATAGTGACTTTTACACAGCAAAACTATGGCCAGACTGTAAACTTGTCTTTAAATCTTATAATCGTGATCTAAGAAAGCAAATGTTCTATAATGAGCTTAATATAGTATCCAGATTCTGCCACAAAAACATCATCCCTTTCATTGGTTACTGTGATGAAGGAGGTTATAAGATTCTAGTTTACAATTATGCTATCAGTGGTAGCCTTCGTGATCATCTCCAAGACCAAGATAAACTACGCTGCATACCGTGGGAACAACGCCTCAAGATTTGCCTAGGGGCTGCAAGAGGACTCAAATGCCTACACTCAGGAGTGAATAATGGATTAGTAGTACACAGACACGTCAGGAGTGAAAACATATTGCTGGATGAGAATATGGAAGCCAAAATTAGTGAATTTGGTTTGTCAATGTTAGTCCCAAGAAATAAGCCTCAAGTGTCTGATAATATCTGGGAGCGTGAACACAGTAAAATAATAGACGATTTTAAGGCATCCATGGATCCCATTTACAAGCAAAGTTATATAGTCAATACCCAAGTAGATGTGTACTCTTTTGGGTTGGTAATGTTTGAAATCTTGAGTGGGGTGCCGCTGAGACCAACAGACATTTATAGTGAGAAACCTGATCTGATAACACAGGTCCATCGTCACTATGGTAACAACGAATTGGATAAATTCATTGATCCCAACATAAGAGATGAAATTGATGGCCGTTCCTTACAAATATTTGCAGAAACTGCGTACAAATGCCTTAGTTACAACATCAAGGAACGGCTGCCGATGAATAGGATCATCAAAAAGATTGAGGAAGCATTGTACTTTCAAGTAAGTATTTTCATTTAAATAGCTAGCAATCATGAAGTTTATAACATTGAACTCAAAACATTATATATTTGTTCATAGCCAAATAGTTAAATCTTTTTCTAAACAAAATGGTTATGTTTATATTGACAGGAGCACGGAGCTGCTCCTTCTACCATTGCAACACGAAGCCTACAGTATGAGAAGCTAGAAGATCTTCTAATTCCATTAAAGGAGATCAACTTGGCTACATGTGACTTCAGTAAAACTTCTGAGATAGGTAAAGGTGGATTTGGTGTGGTATACAAGGGACGACTCTCTGAACACTGGAAAAACCATGAAGTTGCCATCAAATGCCTTGATAAGACTGGTCACCAAGGAAAGAAGGAGTTCCTTAACGAGCTTAAGTTGATTCTAAAGTTCCATCATCCAAACATCATCCCTTTTATTGGTTATTGTGATGAAGGTGATGAGATGATGTTAGTATATGAGTATGCTAACAATGGTAGCCTTGATTATCATCTAGAAGACAAGAATAGGAGAGGTTGCCTAACATGGGTGAAACGCCTCAAGATTTGCTTAGGGGCAGCCAAAGGACTTGACTACCTTCACACGGGTCTTGGGGGGGACACCAGAGTTATACACAGAGATGTCAAGAGTGGTAATATATTGTTGGATGAAAATATGGAAGCTAAGATTTGTGATTTTGGATTGTCAAAATCAAACTCCGCAAAACAGCAACAAACCAAACTCTATACAAGTGCTGCGGGTACAAACTACTACACGGATCCTATTTACCATGAAGGTGGCATCCTCCGTCCAGAGTCGGATGTCTATTCATTTGGTGTTGTAATGTTTGAAATGTTGAGTGGGATGTTGGCTTGGTATCGAAGAAAAATTAGAGATGATAAACCACAACCACTGATAAATCTGGTGAGACGGTACTATGATTATGGAAAGGAACTGTTAATCGACCCTGAAATTAAAGATCAAATTGATAACAGATCTTTTCAAACATATATAGAAACAGCATATCAGTGCATTAGTTTTAACGCAAAAGAACGCCCTACAATGGAAATGATCGTCGATAAGATCGAGGAAGCACTGGATTTTCAAGTAAGTCTTGATCATATTATTTACCAGGAATTCTAGTTTCTATATACGGTAATATGAAAACTAACATGGATTACATAAAATATAAATTGCCAAAAGTTTTGCATGATGTTTATTGTTTGCTGGCACCTTAAAACACACACATCATATCAAGTATAAATTTTGGAAAAATTATGTTCCGCTATTTTTCTTCTTAAAAAAATCTTGGTTAAACAATCTCATTAATAACAAGCGTATTAGTACTAAAATCAAGAGACTTCATAGTATTTTCGATCAAAATTCACTCGTTGTATGATGATTAAAACTCAATAAATTGGTAAGAGATTCTGATTTGATAAGCCTGCTTTCGGTTATTAACGTACTTTGTACTTCTTGTATTAGGTAACAAATGAGGTCTCGAGCAAAGGTGATTAAGTGGTAAGCTTGGTTTCGGAGTATTAAGTTAGTAGTCATTGGAACCTTTGTAACTTTGTGTTGTTGGTATGTTCAACAAGATGTCACAAAAACACTAGGGATCGAAATATTTTAAGTGTTACATGCTGCGTCTTCAAATTAATTGCTACATGTTAGCAGTTAGGATTAGGACGGTACATGTTATCAAAAGCCGATTTGTTAATAAGTAAATGGGCGGGCGTGGTGAGATACTGAGAGGGGTAATGGGTCAAAATACGTTTTTTTTTTGTACGGGTCATAACGGCCAGTTGGTGTTGGGTCACTATGGGCAGGTGCCCCTAGTGAAATACTAAAATGCTTTGCTTCCAAACACGAATGAATATTACCTAAAAATAATGAAGGAATTTCAATATGCTTTAGAAGATGATAACTTCAATTTCCTTATAGGCTAATATGAGTTAATGATAGTTTAAACTCAATGGACCAAGACGATAAGCACAAAATTTGTTTTTCCGTGACGGAATAATGGTTTTGCCATATAACTATAAGGTATTGTTGTTGCATAGTAATGACAACGTATTAGAATTCTATTTTTGAGCTTCAAAATTATTTCCAATAAGAGAATCATTTGTACATAAAGCGCTACAACCAGCGTTTCAATTCACTACGTTGGGTTAAAACTCTCAAATTTAAACAAAACTAATACATAGTGTAAAACACTAGATTTTACTGGTTTAGATAACTATAATCCACAACTAAATATTCCGAACATGCAAATGATGCAAAGTTAGAAAGGTACCAATGACTTCTAATCACATCCCCATATAATGTAAGACATCAAGAAATTAAGGTGGTGTTTAGTTATAAAAAAAATTTCATGTTTTTTCGCTTTTAAATTTTTAGAAAAGGGAATGTTTTTATTTTTTAGAGAAGAGTTAAAAAATTTGAAAACATGTTTACATAGAGTTGTATTTTTCTTATTTTTTTAAAATGAAAATATATTTAGATGAGCTATTTTTAATTATTTTTCTTTTCATACTCAACTTTTTTTATACGATTATAAAAGCAATAAAACACAAATTAAAAGTAAAATTAATAAAAATTAACTACAACCATAAGTATATATTTAATTTGCAGTATACTCGAAATTAACACAACTATACTATAAGCACATATATAAATCTCGATTAAAAACACAAATATCAAATCTTAAAAGATAATATAAAAATTAATATATATGCATGCTATCAAAGGCGGAGCTATATGTGTAGTAGTGGGGGGCGCTGCCCCCAACCAAACTCTCGGCGATACCCAAAATGCATAGGAAAAAAAGTTTAAATTGGTAGCAAAAAGGATGAGTGCCCTCAGGCAAATACTCAAAGTGCCCGTATCATTCGCCATGCCAAACCCCTTCCCACGTTTTCCGTTACCAAAACCATGCTTTTGCTAGAAGAAAGTGAGTTGAAAAATGAGGTTAATACGAACACAAGCCGTATAGACTCTTCCTCCTCATCTCCGAATGTTTTAGTGACCACTAAGGACAACACCACTGCCCGTACACCCGTTGCCAAACCTCACGTCACCAAACACGAATGCAACTGTCCAACAGTTTTGTACCTACTTCTCGAAATGAGCTTGCAAATTTGGTGGCAAGTGTAAATTTATACACGATCACAGAGGAGGTAACTATCTATACTCTCTTATATAATAAGCTTTTTTACAAGCCTTTTAAGCACAAACAATAAATGAGCCATTTAATGATTTGCTACAAATTACCATATATAAATGACTTGGTACAACTCTTTAAGCATTACTTTGAAGAATTAATGACAAAAATTCATTTAATTAAATCATTATCTGTAAATAATTCAAAAAATAATTTAACTAAAAAATTGTTTTTTAAAATATACTTTGATTCTTAAACGAAAATGTATTTTTGTAAAGTTAGTAAATGTTTCGCCTAATTAAATGAAGAAAGTCAAAGTTAGTAAATATTTTAAAAATCTTATGAGTTGTAACTCATCTTATTAGCTGTAAGACAGTAAAAAACTCCTTAAAATATTGATGTTTGAAATTTGAAATTATCTAATTAATATACAAAGCATAATACTATAATAGAGGTAAGTCTTCTCTCCTTAAAATACTTTTCCTTAATATTGTCAAATTTTCAAAATCATCCTAAAATATAATTAGATGTAGTGGTTCATGAAAGTTTTTATTTTCTTAATTGATACTTGCGAATCACTTTTATTGTGCTTGCCTTATTTTCATCATTCTGAACATGCTATATAATGAACCATGCATTGTGTTTATGTTCACAACAATCTTCTTCTAATCCAATTCTAAGAACGCTAATCTATGGCTAAATTTTTTTTTAGAACGGCAATTTATTAATAAAAACTAGCAAGGAGCTAGCAAATTACAAGGAAATAAGATAAGGGATTTTATACCAGTCGTCCCATCTAATAGATCTTGAACATCTCGACCGACACCAATTATAACAACTAATACCACAGCTATCAATAAATGTCCGCTATTAGAGGAGGTCAACACCAACAAAGCATTTGTTCCGATAAAGTCCACAGATGCCACCAAGAAAACAAAACATATCCCTCGAGCAGATTCTTAGTCTGGGAAAGAAGCTTGATGTTATTAAGCCAATTCTCCCAATCTTCGAAGGAACTTAAGTCCGAGTAACCCACATTCCACCATGAGCAAATTTTCCGAAAAATATCACTAGACACAGAACAACCAAAAAAAATATGCGATGTTGAACCAACCGAAATTCCCACAATCGTACAAAGAATAGACGGAAATTGGCAAACCTCTGCGAGAAGAATTAACCGAGAGGGTAAAGATACAATCCAAACGAACCTCCCAAGCGAGAACATATACCTACATAGGGACCAATCCTTTATATCCATCGAGTTTTGAGTCCAAACACAAGGAACGAATCTAAGCGCCGGATAGTCATCCAAAGCTCTTCGAACCGAAGCAACCGAAAAAATCCACTGCCATCGAGAGTCCCAGCGCCATCTATCATCCATAACCCAAGAACAACATCATTAACCAACGGTGTAAGCTCAACCATTTGGAATTGCTCAACTAGCTCCTCTCTCGGACAACTCTAAAAGAGCCCGAAAAGTTCACTTGAAATAAATTAGAGGCACATCAGCATTTATTGCCTCGCAAATTATAAAGTCTTGAAATCGAAATTTCACGCATTTCGCCCATCCAAACATCATCCCAAAAAGACTTGTCTTTCCCATGTTAACCAATCTTTTTTCTGCATGAAAATTAGAGTATCAAACCTGCATTTTAAGTAGCGTAGATGCACCTCTCGAACAATATCACAACCCATAATAGATATGTGAAACACCTCTAACCAATACCAAATCTGCCCTTATCCCCATAGAAGGACCTTTATTATAACCCTCGTCCACAATAGATATTCTGAGTTTAAATCCTCCACACCCCATTTTAATCAGAAAGCCTATTTAATGCAAATAGACTAAAACACCAAGACCTCGACCTTCATCTTTTTGAATGCTAGCACTTTACAAACACCCATTTAACCCAAATCGCTTTCTTGGAATTCAACTCCACCCCATTAAAAAAACGACTCCTAATGGATTCCATACGATGGAGAACCTTCATGGGCACCTTAAATATTGACATATGATAAATAGACATAGCTCCAAGAACCGATTTGAGAAGAGTTAATCTTCCACCTATCGATAAAGTTTTCATCTTCCATTTCGAAAGACGAACAACCAACTTATCCACAATGTCGTCCCACGCATTAGCCCTTGTCATAACTACATACCCTCCACTTTTCGAGCCAAGAAAATAAACAGGGTATAAATAATACCACAAACATTTTATTCACTAGCTATGCTGCACATATACATCAATTACCGCAATAACCCATCAACTTTGCTTTTACCAAATTAATAATTAAACTCAGACGCAAGATGAAAACATTTAACACGTGAATAATGTGTCAATATTTCAATTCCCACGTCCCATTAAAAACAACATCGTCCGCCGAAAACAAATTAGATAAATGGGGCGAAGGATTTCAAACAATAACCTTGAAACAAGCCCGCTTTCCACCACTGCTCTATGAAAGAGATATGAAGACCTCTCCATCGACCAAGATGAAAAGAAGAGGCGCAAGAGGATCTCCTTGATTGAGCCCTTTAAAAAATTGAAATTCCTCGGTGCGGGACTTCCAGTCACAAGAACTGAACCCCTCAAGGTTCGGATGCACTCATAAATCCATCCACATCACCCACAACCATCAATCTCTGAAACCGAACTTCCTTAAGAACGTCATGAAGATAATCCCAAACAACGGACGGAAAATCATAATGCTATATCTCAAAGTCGACCCTTCAAAATGAACGATTTCTCTTTTGTATCCTTGCACCCACTGATAAACATCATTAAGCATGAAGGGGACCGTCCAGAATATGTCTATCCGACCGCCATGAAAGCGATTGGACTTCGTTAACAAGATAACCAACACCTAACATAATACGGTTTAGCCAAAATCTTGTATAATTTTGTAAAGACTTCCCAATGAGGCGAATTGGTCTAAACTCTTGACCAATTTCGCATCAGAAATTTCGGGATAAAGAATATAAATGAAGAATTACATCCCTTATAAAAAGTTCATGTTAGAAAGAAATCTTGACCACCGCTGCTACAACCCATAATCCCAATTCGAGCCCCAAGTACCGTTTATATAATCCAAAAAAGTGAAAACCTTCTGGCCCCAGGAGCTTTTTCAGTACCACAGTCCCAAACCGCCTTTTTAATTTCTTTCAAAAGAAACCTCGGCCTCCAAATCCGCAACCTGGAAAGAATTTAACTGATTTGGAAATTCCATATTTATAATAGGACGCTCATGAGAAGGCTGCTCAAAACGAGCTCTAAAATGATTTACGAACTCCTTTTTAACAACATCCGGATTCTCCTCCCACACACCATCTTTCATAACACCACGAATAGCGAGCTGATGACGCTTTTTATTAAGGATACCACGAATAGCGAAAGATTATTAAGAGAAAGTCCTTCTATTTCTGCGATAACGTTGGATAGGTTTCTTTCGGATCATCGGCCGATTCCACCACTGCCCGTACACCCGTTGCCAAACCTCACGTCACCAAACACGAATGCAACTGTCCAACAGTTTTGTACCTACTTCTCGAAAGGAGCTTGCAAATTTGGTGACAAGTGTAAATTTATGCACGATCACAGAGGACGTAACTATCTATACTCTCTTATATAATAAGTTTTTTTACAAGCCTTTTAAGCATAAACAATAAATGAGCCATTTAATGATTTGCTACAAATTACCATATATAAATGACTTGGTACAACTCTTTAAGCATTACATTGAAGAATTAATGACAAAAATTCATTTAATTAAATCATTATCTGTAAATAATTCGTAAAATAATTTAACTAAAAAATTATTTTTTTAAATGATAAATGCTAGATCCACACCCATTTTACACATACAAATTCCACACCCATATGTGTCAACCAAATATAAGTAGTGAAAAAAAGAAAGAGAAAATTTGATAGAATGTGATTGGTCCAAGTTACATGCCACATGTGCATATACTTTGATTCTTAAACGAAAATGTATTTTTGTAAAGTTAGTAAATATTTCGCCTAATTAAATGAAGAAAGTCAAAGTTAGTAAATATTTCAAAAATCTTATGAGTTGTAACTCATCTTGTTAGTTGTAAGACAGTAAAGAACTCCTTAAAATATTGATGTTTGAAATTTGAAATTATCTAATTAATATACAAAGCATAATAAAGGTAAGTCTTCTCTCCTTAAAATACTTTTCCTTAATACTGTCAGATTCTCAAAATCATCCTAGAATATAATTAGATGTAGTGGTTCATGAAAGTTTTTATTTTCTTAATTGATACTTGTGAATCACATTTACTGTGCTTGCCTTATTTTCATCATTCTCAACAACCATGCATTGTGTTTATGTTCACAACAATCTTCTCTAATCCAATTCTAAGAACGCTATACTAAGGCTAAATTTGAACCAGGTTATACCAATGGTCTCTCTGGGGTTAAGGACAATATAACATTACGCGTTCGAATTGTGTCCACTTGGACACAAGCAACGTATGGAAAGCAGCACATCAAAAACCTCTCTCTCCCTCTCTCTCTCTCTCTCTCTCTCTCTATTAGGTTTTGATTAATACCCATTTGTTAAAGTTTTAATCCTTATTCATAAAAGCTTATTGGGTTTTGATATTTACGGGTGTTTAGGAAACAACTTATTTCCTATTAGGAAATGGTTTTTATATGGGTCAAAATGAAACAGATTTGGATCTATAAAAAACTAAATTAATGTATGCATGTGCATTTGTAGGTAGCAAGTGCAAGGACCAATTGGTATGGGCAAATTAAGGTTGTTTGCAGCAAATAAGAATTGAACCAATTGGTATGGGCAAATTAAGGTTGTTTGCAGCAAATAAGAATTGAAGATGGCCGTATGGTTTGTGTTTTATATGAGCATGTAGTTTATTTATAAAATAAGAGAACAAAACGTCATCTTCACTCGGGCGTGTTCTGCTGAATTGTGAAGCTCAAGTTAGTTGTGAATGTGTAAGCAGTTATTTTATGCAGTAATAGAAGTTGTACAGCTGATTTTAGCCTTTGTAAGTTCATATGTATATTGTTTAAACAAAAAATTGATGTGGCTATTATAGGTATTTGTTGTTTTCTTTGTTCGGAGGTATGGTCTATACATCTGTTATAATAGAGACATCGACAAAAAACGAATTCCCTCTGTCTGTCTCATTTGCCATGAAGATTAACAAAAGCCAAGGTCAATCACTTTCAAAAGTCGGTTTGTACATTTCACGTCCAGTTTTTACACATGGACAACTCTACGTGGCTGTTTCAAGAGTGAAAAGCAAAAAAGGTTTGAAGGTTGTCGTGATGAAGATGGAAATATATCTAAAACTACTACAAATGTCGTCTACAAAGAAGTCCTACAAGGTCTATGACAAATGTTCAAGAGGTACGGTCATATGTCATGTTTTTAGTTACTGTATTTTTAACTAATTATTTATCGCAATATACATTTTACTTACATTTTCAAATGACATTTAGGTGTGCAGGAAATGAACAATGTCTATTAACTCGATTAACGCTCACAGACGTCCTTTGCTTCTCAAGACCTTCAAAGTTGGAGACCAAGATGCATCGATGTTTAATTATTTAATTTTTACAAACTCAAGTGTTTATCGAATAATTCACGCATACTCTTATTATTTCTTTCATATATTAACGAAACATGTTTACGTTTGATTATTTCTTTCATATATATGTCATTCATACAAAGAACCTCTTTAAACTACATCCGGCGTTAGACGGGTCTTTAAGCTAGTTAATTGATATATTTGGATGATTTATCAAATCATTAGTTGTATGATAGGATTAGTATCAATCCTTATCCGTGAGATAGGATGAGTCACAATTAAGATTAGTATCAATCCTTATCTAGTATTCTTGTTGATAGGCTCAAGCCTCTACTTTGTAAATCTATATAAGTCGTATGCATTTGAATGAAATGGACAAGGAAAACCAATTACCTTCAATATGGTAATCAGAGCAAAAACTGATCCTCTCCTAATTTCTCTCTAAAAAAATCAACCCTCTTCCTAAAGTTCTTTCTATATCTCTCGACATCTCAAATCATCTCCAATTGTATTTTTTTCTATCTTTTCTTCACCTAAATCTTCAATTCTTAAGCACCATTGTCTACTGTATTTGGTTTTCATATCAACATAAAATCAATATTTTAATCGATGGTTTTCAAAAGAAGGTGTATCACATCACTTTATTTCAATATGTTCACATGTACCCTAGCCCAATATGTGGCCCACAAGACTAATGTTGCTCAACAGTTTACACTACAAATGCATTACAGATTTTCGCATCCCGGTCAAGGTCTACTCGGTCCCGCTCCGGCTATTTATGCATCCCAGCCTACTACTCTGCGTTTAGCATTATGCCGCCGCAAGACCCGACTTGGCACATAGATACAGGTGTCTCTTCTCATTTAAATTTTAATACAAGTAATTTAAGTACCATTTTATAAACTTTATATCTATCCTTCCACGTTGGTGATGGGCAAGGTCTATTTTTCCCGACACCAACCACCCGGGCCATAGCAATATTCCTTCCCATCAATCGCCCTCTTCATCTTTCACTAATGTACTTGTAACCCCGAAATAATTAAAAATCTCATTTAGTGTTCGTCAATTCACAAGGGACAACAAGTGTACCATTGAATTTGACGCCTTGGTTTTTCCTGTGAAAGATTTACCTTGACATCGTCATATCCCTCCTTCGATGTGACAGTTCGGGCGATCTATATCCATTACCAGACCGTCAACTCCCTCCTAGTGCTTTTCTCTCGACAAGGATGCTTCTACTTGCATCAACGCCTCGGAATCCTCCGGGTGATCAAGTGCTACGTTCGCTTATCTCTAGTCATTTTATTTCATGTAACAAAGAAAAGTCTTCGCATATTTGTCACGCTTGCCAACTTGACAAAC
The DNA here is from genome assembly GCA_026074375.1 of Tanacetum coccineum. NCBI lineage: Eukaryota > Viridiplantae > Streptophyta > Magnoliopsida > Asterales > Asteraceae > Tanacetum > Tanacetum coccineum. The sequence goes on along the minus strand of BQNB010006458.1, from coordinate 30,431 downwards.
ATGTAAAGCTTCCCTTTCATAGTTCAACTTCCATTGTTAAACATTGTTCCGATATTATACATTCTGATTTATGGACATCAACTATTGTTAGCTCTATGTTTGTAAATATTATGTCCTTATTTCTTTATCATTTCCTCTGCATTTTCTATGGTTTATTCGATCTTCGTTCTAAATTTGACATGTTTGATAAATTTTTGCATTTTCGCAACTATGTTAAAAATCAATTTAAATGTGAAATTAAAAGCTTCAAATGTGATCATGGCGGTGAGTTCGATAATAACTGACTCCACACCCATTTTGCCAAAAATGGCATCCATATTTTAGATTCTCTTGCCCAAAAACCCTCTCAACAAAATGGCAATGCAGAGCGAGATATACGAATAATTAATAATACCATTCGTACTCTTCTACTTTCACAAGCCACACCATCCCCCCTACTTTTTGGGTCGAAGCCTGCCATATGGCCACCTTTTCTCCTAAATCATTAACACCTCGAACGCAATCCATAACTATATACTTTTCACACGCCTTTTTAACAAATCACCCGATTACTCGCACCTTCGCATCTTTGGGTGTCTATGATTTCCCCTCAATCTTCCTATTTCACCTCATAATCTTTCCCCAAGGTGCCACATACCATGGTATTTTTTTTATAATGCTATCTCCCGCCTATCATCGTGGTTTTCGTTGCCTTAACCTCGAGACAAACAAAATTATTCTCTCCCGACACGTCACCTTTGACGAAACACAATTCCCTTACAAATCTATGACACCGTCCTTGCCACCTTCTTACACCTTTCTCGATACTCAACCTTCCCCCCTCCTTACTTCTCTTGCATCCGAACTTCCTAATTCTTCCACAAACATCCCACACCAAACGAGCAACCCAATTGCTCCACCAATTATCGATCCAAATCAAAGTCCTACTCACACCGGCCCAAATTCACCATGCCCAACTTTCTCCACCAACCAGCCCACTAGTCACGAACCACACAACACCCAAACCCAAACCCAAACACAAACCCAAAACAGTCCGCTGCCACCATCCATATTCGATCCACCAAATCCACAAACCAATACCGACCCAGTTAATGAACCACCCCGCACTCATCCCATGATCACACGGTCGCAATCAGGCATTGTCAAACCTATCGATCGCTTGTCTCTAAATACTTTCTTGATATCTCATATTCCTAAAAATTCGTCTGACGCCTTAAAAGTACCTAGTGGCGTAATGCTATGTACGATGAGTATAATGCGTTGGTTAAAAATGGCACTTGGTTACTTGTACCAAGGCCCGCAGGTGTTAATATGGTTCGCTCTATGTGGTTATTTAAGCATAAGTTTCATGCTGACGGGACTTTGAGCCATTATAAGGCTCGTTTGGTTGCTAACGGTAGTAGTCAACAACTTGGTGTTGATTTTGATAAGACATTTAGCCCGATTGTCAAACCAGCCACTATTCGCACGGTTCTTAGCCTTGTTGTGTCTCGTAAGTGGCCAATTCACCAACTTGATGTTAAGAATGCTTTTCTTAACGGTGATTTATCTAAGACTGTCTACATGCATCAGCCACCCGGTTTTGTTGATGCCAGGTTCCCTAACCATGTTTTTCATTTGCAGAGATCTTTATATGGACTGAAACAAGCACCTCGTGCTTGGTTTCAGCGTTTTGCAGGTTATGCCACACGAGCCGGATTTTATCACAGTCGTTGCGATTCTTCTCTATTTATTTATAGACAGGGATCTCAGGTTGCTTATCTTCTTTTATATGTGGATGATATTATTCTTACGGCTTCTTCTACAACACTTCATCAGCAACTTATTGATTCTTTACATCGTGAGTTTGACATGACTGACCTCGGGGCACTTAATTATTTTCTTGGTATCTCTGTTGTTCGTCACTCTACATGTTTATTTTTATCTCAGCGAAAGTACGCTCTTCAGCTCTTTGAGCGTGCTCACATGGTTAATTGTAACCCCTCTCGGACACCAGTAGATACGGAGTCCAAACTGGGTCCGGACGGGGTTCCGGTTCAGGATCCTACTATGTATCGAAGTCTTACAGGGGGGCTTCAGTATCTCATGTTTACACATCCAGATTTGTCTTATGCAGTTCAACAGATTTGCATTTATATGCACGATCCGTGAGAGCCACATTTAGCTGCTCTCAAGCGTATCTTGCGATATGTTCAAGGTACTTTGGATTTAGACCTTCACTTATATGCATCCTCCACTACCTCTCTGGTTGGTTATACTGATGTTGATTGGGCGGGTTGTCCATCTACACGCTAGTCTACCTCAGGTTATTATGTCTTTTTGGGTGATAACCTATTATCTTGGTCCACTAAACGACAACACACTCTTTCACGCTCTAGTACCGAAGCTGAATACCGGGATGTTGCCAACGTTGTGACAGAGACTGCATGGCTCCGTAATCTTCTTCGTGAGCTACACTCTCCTTTATCGACAGCAACTCTTGTCTACTGTGATAACGTTAGTGCTGTTTATATGTCTGCCAACCATGTTCAACATCAACGAACGAAACACATTGAGATCGACATTTACTTCGTCCGTGATATGGTTACCGCTGGTCAGGTTAGAGTTCTACATGTACCTTCTCGCTACCAGTATGTTGATATCTTCACCAAAGGACTTCCCTCAGCTTTGTTTGAAGAGTTTCGATCCAGTTTGAGCGTCCGACCTCCTCCCGCTCCAACTGCGGGGGTGTATTAATTGATATATTTTGATGATTTATCAAATCATTAGTTGTATGATAGGATTAGTATCAATCCTTATCCGTGAGATAGGATGAGTCAAAATTAAGATTAGTATCAATCTTTATCTAGTATTCTTGTTGATAGGCTCAAGCCTCTACTTTGTAAATCTATATAAATCGTATGCATTTAAATGAAATGGACAAGAAAAACCAATTACCTTCAATAGCAACAATACTAATACCACTAGTTCTCTTATTAGTCGTGGACCTGGTGCTTCCCATAGGTCAATACAACATTAATCATGGAATCCTAATGGTTATTATAACCAACGCCAAGTCCAGCATGCACCCCTTTGACTGTCTCGTATGGCCCAACCCACTCAGTAAGCCCATTTGATCTCTTCAGCACATTTGGATCAACCACCACCATATTGGATTACCTCTCCGCAAGCCCAATACCATATAACATCTAATTTTAAATATATACATTCATTGAGACATTTTGGCATATTTTATTATAAAACCGTGAATTGTCCGACACCGACCCGGTCCAACATGGTGTTTACTTAAAGCAACCTAAACATCTTTTTAATTAAAGTTTGTTTTGAATCTTATTTGATTAGGTTGTACTTGATGATGTTTTGCATTTGTTTTACTATCAACCTCACAGTAATTGTTATATCTAAACCCAATATACATACACTAGGAACGGATAAATGATGTACAATTGTGTGTCTTACAGAAATGATGTACACTGGTTTTTCAAAAATTTATGCACATGATGCATTAAGTTAGACATCTATTGTAGTACTCCAGTTGTTTCTATATGCGCAAACGATAATCCTGAGCACTTTTTCACAATGCTCTTTTTTCTCTTTCAGAATCGTGTTTCACATAAAATGATTTTGGTGATTTACTTGAAGGCACAGGGATGCTGCAAATATCAGGTGGGTTCATTTTTTTTTTTAATTTTGTGCGGGTTTATTTTTTTCGGTCTCATGTTTAATAATTGAATTTTTTATATGCAATATTGGCTCGTTTTGTTTCGCATTCGAAGATTTTTCCGTGGTATTTTTTTGTCGGAATGACTCGATAGATATGTGTTTATATTTAAAAAAAATCTAAATAGTTTAAAAGCCGAGGGTACGTTTTTAAATATTTTTTTTCTATATTTTATATTTAACAAAACATATTTATAAATCGTGCTTAATATTATCAATAAGCTTGCGAATATATGGGCTTCGTTTTGTTCGCAATGCGAAGATCTTTACGCGGGTATTTTTTATCTGAGTGAATAGGTAGATATATGTTATATATTTGATAAATAAAGTTTATTATATAAAAAAGTCGTAAATAGTTAAAAGTCGAGGGTTCATTTTGTAAATTTTTTATTTTGGGCCGGATTTTTTTTTATTTGGGCCGGTGTGTTGGGCTAAATTGGCCCACTACTAAACCCACAAATGAAACGTCGACGTTTCAAATGGGATTTGATTATAATCAAATATATACATTCATTGGGACATTTTGGCATATTACTATCTTACACATTTGAGAATTTAAACGACGTCGTTTTTTATCTGTGCACTATTCATTTTAAGCATCGTAGCACTGCTATAGTGCTACAGTGCTGGCAAAAAATAGGGAGGAAAAAAATGTTATAAAAGTACCGACGCATTCAGATAAAAAAATATCCGCGGTAACATTTCCGAATTGACTTAAACAGGCCCAAAAATTTGGGCCGGCCCAATTAGTTTTTTTTTTTTTTTTTTAAATTTGTCGGCACAAAATAGGGAGGAAAAAATGTTACAAAAGTACCGACGCATTTAGATAAAAAAAAAATATCCGCGTAACATGTTCCGAATTGACTTAAACCGCCCAAAAAAATTTGGGTCCGGCCCAATTATAAAAAAAATAACTCGCGGTAACATTTCCGAATTGACTATACTGAAAAAATAAACCCGCACTATTAAATATAGACCGAACAAAAATAAACTCGCACAAATTAAAGAAAAAAAAAAGAATGATAAATGACAAGACACCTCAACAACGCGCGAAAAATTAGTGCCCCGCAGTAACGTGCAGGAAAAAATAAACTTACACTATTAAACATAAAAAAACGCGCGAAAAAACAAATAAAAATAAATAAATAACACATTTCACAAGTAAAACTACGTCGTTTTGGCACTGACCTGTGCACTATTCATTTTAAGCACTGTAGCACTGCTACAGTGCTGGGCCAAAAAAAGCCCAAAAATTTGGGCCGGCCCAATTAGTTTTTTTTTTTTTTTAATTTGTTGGCACAAAATAGGGAGGAAAAAAATGTTACAAAAGTACCGACGCATTCAGATAAAAAAATATCCGCGGTAACATTTCCGAATTGACTTAAACAGGCCCAAAAATTTGGGCCGGCCCAATTAGTTTTTTTTTTTTTTTAATTTGTCGGCACAAAATAGGGAGGAAAAAAATGTTACAAAAGTACCGACGCATTCAGATAAAAAAATATCCGCGGTAACATTTCCGAATTGACTTAAACAGACCCAAAAATTTGGGCCGGCCCAATTATAAAAAAATACTCGCGGTAACATTTCCGAATTGACTATACTGAAAAAGTAAACCCGCACTATTAAATATGAGACCGACAAAATAAACTCGCACAAAATTAAAGGAAAAAAAAAGAATTAATGACACGCAACAACGCGCGAAAAATTAGCGCCCCGCAGTAACGTGCAGGAAAAAATAAACTTACACTATTAAACATAAAAAAACGCGCGAAAAAACAAATAAAAATAAATAAATAACACATTTCACAAGTAAAACTACGTCGTTTTGGCACTGCTACAGTGCTTAAAATGAACAGTGCTACAGTAGCGCTACAGTACCCCGGCCCAATGGGCTCGGTTATTGTTCATCGGCCAAAAAAAAAAAAAACTTTATTATCCCCCTCCTCTTTTTTGGCCAAAAATAAGAATTTTTTTTTTACAGGAAGTACTCTCATCTTTAACTATTTACGACTTTCTATCGGCCTGGGCAAAAAAAAACGCGCGATTGTCATTTTATATAAGAACAAAAACAAACTATTAAACATGAGACCGAAAAAATAAACAAAAAAAAAAAATTAATGCCCCACAACAACGCCCGAAAAATTAACGCCCGCAGCAACGCGCAATTAATCTTGCTTGTTTAATTATAAATCCGTGAATTGTCCGACACCGACCCGGTCCAACATGGTGTTTAGCTAACCGTTTACTTAAACATCTTTTTAATTAAACATCTTTTTAATTAAAGCAACCTAAACATCTTTTTAATTAAAGTTTGTTTTGAATCTTATTTGATTTGGTTGTACTTGATGATGATGATGATGTTTTGCATTTACAAGAGTTGGTAGCAAAAGGTGGTGGATTTGGGGCATAACTACACTGTCACAGCTTTTTTTTTAAGAGCTTTGTATAGTTTTTTGTAACAGCTTTTATATGTTGTTTAGACAGCAATGAAAATTTAAACAAAATATACACATCTGCTCATAATTGTCTACAAAATATAAATATTATAGTTTTTTATCTACACATCTTAACCCTTTTATATGGGAACATTAATCATGCATAATTTGTATAGTTTTTTGTAGCAGCTTTTATATGTCTCGTCAGCTCAGTCCAGGCTTAGCTATTTTAGAGAATCCTTCGATGAATCTCCTATAGTAACCTGCAAGCCTTAAGAACTGGCGAATCTTCGAAGGAGTAGTTGGAGATGCCCAATTTTTAACAGCCTCAATCTTAGTTGGGTCTACATGAATACCACTTCTATCGATCACGTGACCAAGGAATTTTACCGTATTGATCCAAAATTCACACTTGAAAAATTTGGCATACAGTTCTTCCTTCTTCAGTAACTCTAGAATAGTCTTCAGGTGTTCTTTCTCATTGCGGGAGTATATGAGAATATCGTCGATGAACACAATCACTAAACTATCAAGTATGGCTTTGGCACACACTTCATGAGTCCCATGGAATATCGCAGTCGTTGGGTCAAAACCAAAGGCCTAACTTGGAACTCATAGTGTCCGTATCCGTGTTTCTGAAAGCAGTAAATTGGGAATATCTTTCTCTCTACCCTTAACGAGGATAACCTGACCTTAAGTCAATTTTTCGAGTAGATGCTGGAATCCTTGCCACTGATCGAATAAGTCACATTCTTTGTAAGGGGTAACGATTTTTCACTGTGAGTTTATTCAATTCACGATAATCGATACACATTCGGAAAGATCCATCTTTCTTTTTGACAAATAAGATTGATGCTCCCCACGGAGAGGAACTGGGTCTTATAAAACCTTTGTCATAAAGTTCTTTCAGTTGCTCGACTAATTCCTTCATCTTTGCAGGTGCAAGACGATATGGTGCGCGAGCAACAGGTGCAGCTCCGGGTATTAACTATAAAAGCAATTAAATATAAAAAAGTTACCAGTAGTTAACATAAGATAATGTATATCTATTAAATGTGTTAACAATGTTTATTTATTAGTTCTAAGTGATATAGAGAAAACTATGTCACATCATGTGACTTTTATACCTAATCATTATTGAAAATCATACTTTTTACTAGTTTTTCAGTAGATATTAAATATAAAAAAATTATAGGTAATTAATATCAGATATTTTATCCTTATCATATATTTTTGGATATTTCAATATAGGTTGTAAGTGATATAGAGCAAGGTAATACAGGTCATGTGACTTTTATAATTAATAATAATTGAAAATCATACCTTTTACAGGTTTTCTAGTAGCAATTAGACATAAAAAATAATCAGTAATTAATATCAATATGCAAAAATAATAAACAAAAAAAAAAAAAAAAAAACACCAAAAAATAAAGAAAAAACATAAAAAGAAAGAAAAATAGCAACCAATAAAAAACAAAAAAAAAATGCAAACAGAAAAGAATATAAATAAAAAAAAATAATTCTCTATCTAAATGTTAAGGATCTTTACGTACTAGTTGTAAGTGATATAGGGCAAGCTATGTCACATCATGTGACTTTTATATAAAATAATATGTAATAATTATACTTTTATTCTGGTTTTTCAGCATTAATAAAATATTAAAAATTATCAATAATTAATATCATATATTATATCTCTATCTGATGCTGTAAGAATTTTTAATTACAAGTTTTAAATGTTATAGAACAAACTATTTCATATCATGTAAAATTTTTATTTAATAATTATTGAAAATCCTAGTTTTTTACTATTTTTTTCATTAGCAATTAGATATAAAAAATTATTAATAATAAATATCTGATACAGTATCTTTATATGATGTTTACGGATGTTTAATTATAAGTTAAAAGTGATATATAGCACCCGGTCCAACACGGTGTTTAGCTAACCGTTTGCCGGCACCGTTATGTTTTTGTGTCGCATTTTGACCTGACGTGCCTATCTTGTCCATACCCGACGTAGCTACCTACTCCGATTATTTAATTTAATCCCACAGGTGTCTTCTTCTCTCTCTCCCACCGCTTCATATCTCTGTCTCTTATCTCTCTTTCTTCTCACAGCTTAAAACACACACACACCCCATAATTAGATTGCATGCAGATGATTTCGATTAATTGTGTATGAAGGAATAACAATGGTTTTAGAAGGCAACAAAAGCAACCTAAACATCTTTTTAATTAAAGTTTGTTTTGAATCTTATTTGATTAGGTTGTTTTGCATTTACAAGAGTTGGTAGCAAAAGGTGGTGGATTTGGGGCATAACTACGCTCAATTAAGTGTTGGTAATGGTGAATTTTTGGGTTTTATTTTGATGATTTTTGTTTTTGATTTTGGCCATGGGTTTAACTTTAAATTTTGGTCGGTTTAATACTTAATTTTTGCCGTTCAATTAAACCAACACTTAATTGAGGGTTAGTCGATGGGTTAGAGTTTTCCAAGTTAATTATGATGTTTGTGTTTATAATTAATAATTTATAGTAATTTTGAGATAATAAGGAAAAATCTTCAAAATTATTCTACCTGTCAAAAAATGGAAATGCGAAATGAAATTAGTTGGCCTCATTCTGGTATTCACACCTCTTAATTTTTGGCGCAAAGTACAAGTTTTGAGTGAGATGTAAGATTTGGAAACAAAAATATATTCGAAAAAGGGTAGAACTCTGGCTTATTCGTTTATGTACTATTTACTATCAACCTCACAGTAATTGTTATATCTAAACCCAATATACATACACTATAAATGATGTACAATTGTGTGTCTTACAGAAATGATGTACACTGGTTTTTCAAAAATTCATGCTCATGATGCATTAAGTTAGACATCCATTGTAGTACTCCAGTTGTTTCTATATGCGCAAACGATAATCCTGAGGACTTTTTCACAATGCTTTTTTTTCTCTTTCAGAATCGTGTTTCACATAAAATGATTTTGGTGATTTACTTGAAGGCACAGGGATGCTGCAAATATCAGGTGGGTTCAGTTGATGGGTTCATTTGGTGTGTTCAGCGGGTTGGTACAACAGAAGTGTCGAGGGCGGGTAAATAAGCAGGCTAGGGTTTGGTAACAAGTTACAGGTTAACATGTTGCCCCAAAAAAAGGTTCATGTTAAAGAGCGCGTGTGATATTTTTCTCCAAGCTGAAAAGTAAGTGTAGTTACGTTTTTTGTTGTTGTTAGCATGTTTTGTTATTTAACAATGTTGTGGTATGTCGTTTATTATTGTAGGTGCAGTATCAATTTAGGGTATGCTTGCTATTTGTGTTGGTGGCACTTTCACAACTTTACGGGTCTCAATTGGTAATTATATATCATGAAATTACAACACTTACACTTATATATCTATTCGGGTATGTAAAATAAAAGGATTGTAACCTCATTCGATTTATTACAGTATATATACAGTTTTATAGCATTTAGTTGCCTTTTTATTAATAAAAATAAAGTGTTGAACAGAAAGTAATGTGTGTGATTTGCAGGTATTTGCGAATGTTGTGCTTAGGAGAGTGGGGGATAATTTTCAAGCACTTTTCACAGGTTCGTGTTTACTCCAGTTCTTAATGAATAAGAGATATTGGAAAGTTCTCATTGCTTTCCTCTTACAAATGGGCATGCTGAATGAAACACAAATAAGCTGAAACAAACACCCTGTAAGCCGAAAGAAACTCCCTGTAGGTAGAAAATGGTGTTTTTATGAAATTCAAAATCGGTGGTTCACGATTTGAGGAGCGGTGAGCAGGTTGTGTTAGGCCATTAATTAAACGCATAACTATGCAGACTACAAAATTGACAAGCTTTGTCAAGTTGTTGGTCTCATTCTTGGCCCCTGGAGGTATACTTATATAATAATCAAATGCTATTTTAGTCTAGATGTTGTAGTTAGAATATCAGTAATTAGCTTTTTTTACGATACAGTTCAAATAAAAATGGTGCTTCTGTTTGAACGGAGACCGTAACTTCTGATTTTGTCAATTTGCCTTACAAATAACGTTAGATGCCCGACTCATTGTTTGTCCCGACTCCCTGCTTTTTAGTATAATTGTATATTTATCACTGCACAACTGCTAATACAAAATTCCAATAGAAAATGAATGACATATTAGATCAAGAATTAGCTAAAATATTTATTAAAGCAGTATTGGTATGTAGCAGCATTCAATCACTCTCTATAAGAAAGGAGATGCAATATATGTAGTTATGCAAAGCCTTCTTATCTGATTGTACAAACTACAAACTATATACTAATTTGTCACTGGGTTGGCCCAATATCAGTACTTCCAGGTCTATAACTCTTCAAGTGTTGATCCTGTCTTGAAGACTTAAAGCTAACATCATATAGGAACCAAATTCTTCAAGTCAATTTTATTAGGAATTCATTTTTTAAATTCTACCAGCGTGTGTCGTTAGCTATTGTTTCTTTTCTTTTATTTTTATTTTTGTTTGCATTTGAATTTATTACAGAGTTATATGCTACTTTTTACACTTTATAAATGTTGTATTCTACAGCTTCTAAACTGTGAATTTCACAGCTTTTAAATGCTATTTTTACACAACTTACATGTTGTTTGGACGGCTGTGAAAAGGGGCGTTTGGACATAGAATTTACAGCTTCCTATGATGTCTTTAACCGCTTTTTATACTGTTTTTAACAGCTTTTTATGTTGTTTTTAACAGCTTTGTATGCTATTTTTAACAGCTTTCTTATGCTTTCCTAACTATCATCTTTTATTTATTACAGATTATGTTATTTGAATTGATACTTCTGCAGATGGAAAAATCATAAAGTGGTGCTTGGCAGAATGGAAAGAGTGCTTCAGCTTTGAAGAAAGGTGCCCGAGGTCTGCTTAGGATTTATGTAAGAAATGACTTTCATAATTAATCTCACACAACCCTTTGAATCCAGATGGTGTGACACACAATGTTTAAGGCCTTATGAGTCCCATCCACGCACTTTGCAATTTCTCCCTTAAATTTGGCTCATTAAGACTTTAGTACCTTTCATATAAGTAACAATCAGATTTTCCCCATAGACCAAGCCCAGTGCAATGCACGGGTGTGGTCAAGCCTCGTTATTTATAAAATACAATGGAATCTATTAATTATCTAACTACTTAATTATAATTAAATCCATGAAATTTCTCCACTCTTACTTACTCCACGCGCGTGTGCACTTACAAAAAAATTACACAAACACTATTATATATTGTCGCTTCTGTACGTGGTTAATCGTCTAAAATGTAACTAGTTAATTCTACCACTCCATCCGTTCTAAATTAAATTTCACCAACAAAATCTACACAGTTTTAAAAAACTTGAACAGTTGCATTATGCATAAATTCTATTTCATAGCAACAAAGACAATTAGATTGGTTGGATTGAAAATGCGAAAATTATTTTAGCCAATCTAAACGAGTAATGTGGACAAATAACTTAAAATGAGAGAGTATAAACTCTACACCGTGACTTAGGCTCATTTGGAGAAGAAACAAACAAGATTACAATTCTACACCAAAGTGGTTTCAAGAATTGCTCTTAGAGCCTAGAGACGGCGTTGAAATTTCCTAGCGACGCCGTCAGATCATACAAGAGACGGCATCAGAAAACTTATGACAGCGTCAGAACGTAACCGACTCAAAAGAAACCATAGAAGATTCGGCGAAGCGACAACGTCAAAAAACCTGCGACGCCGTCGCGGCCTATTTCCTATATATACATACTCGTTTTTAGGGTTTTAGTGTGTAACTTTTAGGAACCGAACCCTACTTTTAGAAGACAATTATAGCTGCTATTTCGGCCGTTTTTAGGGTGTTAAAACCCTCTTGTATCAGCCTTAATAACATGTTTTAATCAAGTGAGATCTCCTATCTTTTATCATTCAATATGTCTATGTGTTGTGTGATTGATTCTTGTTCTTCGCTTCCTATTAACATGATAGGCTAGATCCTTTAGTATTTACTTATGATTGCATGAAAGTTAGTTTGTAGATCCTTTTAATGTTGCTTCTTGTGATGGATGTGTGCGTTAGGCTTTAGAAAACTAGCCATAAGATATTAAATTGGCATAGACGTCTAGGGAAATGTGAGTGCATAGAAAGGATACCATCGGTAACAGTCTTCATACTACCTTACCCCTAATATGGTTGATCCCTCTTAAGTGTTTTAATGCATGTAAATAGTCTTCATACAACCTTACTTGTGCGTACCTTAACGAAATATTATGTTGACGGTGTTTTCGTGTAATTCGCTCATGAATAAGGAAAAACTTACACAGATCATCACAAGTGTGACAAAGCAACATAGATTAAGGAAAGTCAAACAGTAATTAGTACATGAATCAATAAAACGGTATCGTTTATCATATAGTTTATCACCAAAGTAGTTAGTATTTATATTTTAGTTAATCTAGCTTAAACCAAACCAAACCTTCTCACAACCAAAAGTTTTACATGCTTTACTATAAAATATAAAAATACACAAAAAAGAATCTTACGCTCACCCTTAGACCTCTTTATATTCTGTTCTGAGCATTTCCAAACTGATTCCACTGAGAGAACGATAACAACCACCCGAGTCTTAGCTATCCTTTACTACAACGTAAGGTAACACTGGCCTGGGAGATGTAAAACTCTTTGTGAGTCGCAACAGAAACCCACATCAATTTTTGGCTGACCTCTGTCAATGGGGAATATTAGGTTTCAAACTTTTATTCTAGCCTTAGGTCCTACTCTCTTGATTCTTTCAGAAGATTTTATTTTCTTCAGTTAATTACTTCCTTTAGTCTCAACTTTTCTTTGTTTCCCCTTGGTTTTGTAAATCTTTTTCATTAGACCTCTATGGGAAGACGAAAAAATCCAATCCGTAACCTCTTGAAAACTACCTCTAGATCCTAGCACGAGGCCATCAAAAAACCATTGAGCCACCCTGAAAGGAAACCTCCCCGATGGGAACAATGTGGTGCCTCTGCGATCCAACACCATTTGGTTGGTGCAAAACGGATGCTCGTTCCACGGACTTCGGTCCGAGGATCCAAACCAACATCTTAAGGATTTTCTAAAACTAGTGGACTCACTTGACCTTGATGTAGAAAATAGGGAAAGGACGCACCTGCGTTTATTTTAATTTTTCCTTCGTGATCAAGCTAGCAATTGGCCTGAACATCTTCATGCAGGATCCATCAGGATCTTACTACTCAATTCTTTCCACTGGGAAGGACTACAACACTTCAAAATGACATCCTGATGTTCCAACAACATCAATGTGAATCTCTTTCTGAAGCATGGACTCGTTTCAAGGACTTACTCCAAAAAGTCCCTCATCATGGCATCGATATTTGGCTCCAAGTCCAAATCTTTTATGACCATGTCAATCCCGCCACAAGACGAACAATCGATCATTCGGCAAATGGCAAGCTTCGTGACAGAAACGGCGAAGAATCCTGGGCACTATTAGAGGACCTAGCCCTCTATGACATCAAAAGTTAGAATGAACCAAGGGACTTCGCTAAACCGGTCAAGGCAATCTCTTTGCCTCAAGATGTCCCGAGTACATCTGACCGTCGTCTCATCGAGCTCGAAAGTTAAGTCCAACGCTTGATGGAAGTTCATCTTTCTCCTAAATCATTTGTTCAAGTGAATAAAATCGCTTATTCATGCGAGATTTGTAGTGATCCCTACGACACTTAATATTGCATGTAAAATCTCGAGCAAGCTTTTGTTGATTATGTAACAACAAGACGCTATAGTAAGATTATAGGCATCTCAAGACGCTAGATTGTCTATGTTTGAAGCCGATTTTAAGCAACAACAAGGCGAGATGGCCAATAAAATTGACATAGTCTTGAAGGGCATCAATGATCGAATAACAGGAGCACTCCCAAGTGACATGGTAAAGAATCCAAAACTGAATGTTAACTCTACCTCTCCATTTTTTTCTGCTTGTTCTTACCCAATGGAAGACCCTCAATGCTTATCCCATCCCCCTAATTCGATCAATGCCATTAAAACATGTTCCAGCCAAGCAAGCAATCTTTAAAAAATACCAATTGCAAATGATCAACGAAATTGGAACATCAAAACCAAAAGAACCCACAAAAGCTTTAGATGATAAATTTAAGGATTTGCATCTTAAATTACTAGTTCTTGAAGTTCTAGCTCACGCTCTAATGTATAATGCGATTCAAGATAAGTATGTGGAGAGTTTAGAATTAGGCAAAAATGGGTCTGCGTTCATACAGGGCAAAACGCCTGAGAAAATAAAGGATCCTGGATTATTCACTTTACCTTGTAGCATAGGGGACTCCAAGCCTTTTGATACCTTAGCTGATTTAGGGTCCTACGTGAATTTAATCCTACTATATCTCTTCAAAAAGCTAAAAATTAGATTACTAGAAGAGACCGATTATTTTTATAGGTTAGCCGGATTGGGACTAACTCTTTATCCCAGTAGCGATTTGTTAATGTAAGAGGTCCACATAGGAAGGTTATAACTTTTTGATGACCTTTACATCTTAGACTGGAAAAGACCCCCACCCTATTACTCGTAGAAGAGGTTCCTATCCACTGCAAATGCCGTAATAGACTGTAGAAAAACTAAAATAGCGGTAGAAGAAGGAGTCACTAGGTCGATATATGGAGTTAAGGAAATCAACCTAAGAGAAGAAGAGGTACCTTATTGGACTACCCTAGGAAAATGGGAGTCTTACACACCACGACCTAGTACGGATGGAATAGGTGCCCGACCCTCTTACTATGCTAAGAAAGACTTCGTTGATTACCATTTGCTCGAGCGAATAGAATTCCGCATAGAGATGTCAAGACTTAACCCATTAAGGATGTCCTAAGAATTTAGAAAGGATGGTATGAAATTCTTAGGAGTTATACCAATAAATCTTAATGTAAATATGTGGGAGTCGGAAGATTTGATAGAAAATAGGATAGATTAGAACAAGCCACCGAAAAGAGGAGATGGAGAGTGGAATGCTAAGATTAGATTGATCGACCCGGATGGAGAGGAATTTACTAAAACCTTCCAATCCATTCCCAACACTAGAAAGTTGTATGAGGAAGAGAATCCAAGCGAGATCACTGACTTGGATCATTTTCATGACTTTTAGACGTGTGACTTCAAGTCTAGCAAAAAGACTCTCTAATAAACAAAAGCGCTTGTTGGAGGTAACCTAATTCTTTTAATTTAATGCATTTTGAGTTTTCTTAATTTATAATTCCATTTTTCATAGGTTTTACATATATTCTGGATCTTATTATTAATCATTCTTCTTTGTTACTTGTCATTACCTCGTATTCAGCAATCAAAGGTATATTCAGAAAATTGTTAAAGAAAAATCCGATATCTAAGAACCGATGGTCCAACATATTAAAAAATTGTTTTAGATTAAATTAGCCAGCATGTTCAGAAATGATTGTTGATAATTAATCTCAGGCTTTATGTAGTACTTTTGCAGGAAACAACTCATAGAATTGCATGCAGAAATTTTTTCTCTGAAAACGAAAGTGAAATTTTCACAGTATCTAGAGAAGGCGTCAGGATTTTTCCTAACAGCGTCACGTCTCCAGACATGTGAAAATTCAAATATTTTTATTATTTTTGAAAAATTAATTTTGTATAATTTCCAAAATTTGTGATTTTCTTGAAAACCTGCAGAAAACCTTGATTATATTAACACACTCACCCTATCTTTACTGCTTTTATAGAGTCGAACCTAAAAGTTTCGTTGTATATACCATTATCCTGCTGATTTTACGCCAGGTGTAGTTGTCTTTATCTTTGATTTACAAGTTATATTTGATGAGAAGAAGCTTTAAAGTTCTTAGGAATTTCAGTGGACGACTCTTGGATGACGATTTAGCCAGTTATCATATGTTTTTTCTCCATTATTGAGCAAACCAGGAGAGTACTAGTTTCTTTTACTCTTTTCCTTTTCCTTTTATTCATTTTACGGGTACTTTTAAGAACATTGGGGACAATGTTCATCTTAAGTGTAGGGGGAAATAAGCCTTAGAAACTATTCCTTCAATTGCCATTTGCTTGTTCCTTAAAATGATGTGTAATATATCAAAACATAGCGTAGACGGTAATTTTGACCAAAATTTAAATTTTTTTATGACACATACCGACGAAAACCAAATATTAATAGCGTTTCATAGATAGGAATTATATGACTAGCATAAAAACCCTCTAAAAATTTCACCCTAAAAATATGAGGTTCGCCCTTAGATCTTTAGGAATTCGGGTATCCATTTTTGATACCTAAGATAGTTTCACCTTTAGCTTTCTCGAGTTAAGATCTAAGCAATTGCATGTGTCGCATTCATGGATATGTTCGTGCATATGTGGTTTTGTCACCTTTTTTGGAGCATTGGTATCGGTTAAAATTATATGAGAGTATACCGGTAGTATATTAAATTCTAGAACTTGTTTTTGTGAAGCACCCCGAGATCACATAGTGAGTATTAGAATTTGCTAAATGATAAGAGGCACTAGGATTAACCCATGTTTTAAACCTATATTTGTTACTATGGTCACCTTGATCATATAACTATCCCACACCCTTGTCATGCACTCATTTTTAGTGCAGGATTTCCCTAGTACACCCCTCCGAGCCTATCATTTTCATGGTTCTTGTAATTTTCTGGTGAATTCCAGATTATTAATGAAGAGCATTGTTACCCTTAACCAATTAGCCTTCCTTGTATGTACTTATTTTTAGTACATTATTGTTTTAACCAAAGTTAATTATTTGAGTACATGGTTGCTAAGTCCTTATCCTTGTATATATAGTTTGAGACGATTGGGATTCACGGTAGTATTTATTTTGCGGAAGAATAGGAAGAAAAGTTAAATCATTACCCTCATATTTGTTTGATAGTCTCCATGTTATGTTGATCCACCTCAATTCGAGTCATTAGTTAGCTTATGTATTGAGAATCAAAAACTCAAGTGTAAGGGTATGTTTATAAACCCCAAGTTAAGTGTTATGTTCATTAAAAAAAGAGAAAAATAGAAAAGAAAAAGAAAAGAGTTTGATGTAGAGTTTGTACATCTTTGTCCGAGTGGTCGAGTCTTTGGCTTAGCAACCCAATCAACATGTATTCTTATAAATAACTAACTCACCACTTCACCCCAAATTCACCCAAAAAGTCACCCCTAAAAATATCTTGTACGTTTTTGTTTCCATTATTGTTATCATACACATACACCTCACAACCCTTAAAGACCTCTTTGATAGTAATTTTTAGTACTTGCGCCTAGCTGTGGAGGTTTGATCCTTTACCAGGACTATGATAATTTATATGCTACGACATGTAATGAGTGTTATTTTCTTGTTTTCTATACTGTTATAATCCATTATACACCTGAGAGAAAGATAGAATCCAAACACTTATGTGAGGTGCTAGTGTATAATTTCCGTACTTTTAATTATGAGGTCTAGAAGGTTGTGTCGTAAAATAACTTTAAAAGTAAGTTAAATGCCCCCGATACTGCTATTGTCTAGGTAGAAAAGCCCATTTACTTGAGAACAAGCAAATCCCAAGTGTAGGGGTATTTGATGAGGTGTCATTTTATCACTTTTTCGGGGTCATTTAACCCTCTAAATTGTGTAAATATGCCCAAATTATGTACTTAATTGTTCCTTTTTGTGTTTTCAGCACTTGGAAGGCTTTTGGAGGATATATACGTGACTTGGGCTCATTTGGAGAAGAAATAGACAAGATTACAACTCTACACCGAAGTGGTTTCAAGAATTGCTCACAGAGCCTGGAGACGGCGTCACAATTTCCTAGCGACGACATCAGATCATACAAGAGAAGGCGTCAGAAAACTTATTACGTCGTCAGAACGTAACCGCCTTAAAATAAACCCTAGAAGATTCAGCGAAGCGACGGCATAAGAAAACCTGCGACGCCGTCGTGGCCTATTTCCTATATATACAGACTCGTTTTTAGGGTTTTAGTGTGTAACTTTTGGGAACCGAACCCTACTTTTAGAAGACGATTATAGCTGCTATTTAGGCCATTTTTAGGGTGTTAAAACCCTCTTGTATTAGCCTTAATAACATGTTTTAATCAAGTGAGATCTCCTATCTTTTATCATTCAATATGTCTATGTGTTGTGTGATTGATTCTTGTTCTTCACTTCCATTTAACATGTTAGGCTAGATCCTTTAGTATTTACTTATGATTGCATGAAACTTAGTTTGTAGATCCTTTTAATGTTACTTCTTGTGATGTATGTGCGCGTTAGGCTTTAGAAACAACTAGCGAATAAAATATTAAATGGCATAAAACGTGTCTAGCGAAACGCGAGTGCGTAGAAAGGATACCATCGGTAACAGTCTTCATACTATCGTAACCCTAATAGGGTTGATCCCTTTTAAGTATTTTAATGCATGTAATGTACTCTTAGGGGCCATGTAATAGTCTTCATACTACCTTACTTGTGCATTGCCTTAACTGAATATTATGTAAACAGTGTTTTCGTGTAATTCGCTCATGAATAAAGAAATACTTACACAGATCATCATAAGTGTGACAAAGCAACATGATTAGGAAAATCAAACCAGGAAGTAGTGCATGATTAAGTAAATACGATTGTTTATCATATAGTTTTCACCAAAGTAGTTTAGATATATTCTTAGTTTAATTAGCTAAAACCAAACCAAACCTCTCAAAACTAGAATTTTACCTGCTTTGTATAAAATATAAAAATACAAAAATAATCTTCTCTCAACCCTTAGACCTTTGTTATATGCTGTTCGAGCCTTCATAACCTATTCCCCTAGAGAACGATAACAACCCTAGGGAGTTGTAAAACTCTTTGTGAGTCGCAACACCCACATCAACATGTTTCATCTTTATCCTTTTCATCATCTTCCTCACCGCTATCACTCCAAGAACCCTCGACGAATGCTCTTTGGTTCTTGTCCTTCGGTGGCTTCGGACATTCTCCGATAAGATGATTTAGATCTCCGTATCTAAAACATTTCCTATCACTTTTGTCGTTCTTGTCGTATCGGCTTCTTTGGAATGTCTTTGTGTCGTTACTTGGTTGTCTCACGAACCTACCTCTTCTCTTGAGGAATTTCTTGAAGTCTCTAACCGCCATGGCGTACTTTTCATATTCACTACCGGAACTTGAGGATTCTTCATCACTAGATTCCTTTTTAGCCGATAAAGCAAGAGATTTTCTTTATCCTTTAGCTTTGACTATTTCGGAATCTTTCTTGATGATCATCTCATGAACTTTAAGGTTCCTAATGATTTCATCAAGAGATAGTGATGTCAAGTCTTTTGACTCTTCAATCATCGTGAATTTTGCTCTTCATTTAGGATGTAGAGCCCTAAGAAATTTCTTAACATAGTTCTTGCTAGAGTAACCTTCGTCAAGAACTTTTAGACTAGTAATAATAGTATTAAATCTAGCAAAAGCACTATCTATAGATTCGTCTTCGGGAAATGACGAATTGTTCATATTGTTGTACCAAAAGGTCAATCTTGTTATCTTTGACTTGGCTATTACCTTGATGGGTGATTAACAAAATTTTCCAAATTTCTTTTGCCGTATTACACTTGGAAATTCTTTCATATTCTTTTCTAGGCAAAGCGTTGTAAATAACCATTTTAGCTTCATTATTTTTCACAAGTCTTTTCTTAGGATCATCATTTAGTTTTTCTAAAGGGACAACCTCATCTAGTTTGGTTTCCGGATTATTTTGAATAGGTTTAAAATCACCATTAGTAATAACATGCCAAAGATCAAGATCTTTTGATTTTACATATGTTTTAAATCTATTTTTTCAATAAATAAAACTATCGCTTTCGAAAAGTAGTGGTCTTTACATAGATTGCCATGAATCCATAGATCGATCTAAGCTTTAAAATACAATATATTTTAAAAATCTTAAGTGACCTCGGCTTCTGATACAAATTGTGGAAACTAGAAGGGGGTTAAATAGTTTACCGGTTAATTAGCATTTTAAATTTTTGCTTATAAAAATGCTTAGATTCGAATATATGTCCAATCAATCAACAATATGAACCACCAATATATCTATATACTCACGATCACAATACAAACAATAAATAAGAAATGTAAACAAGATAAGAGAAATAAGGGATAGAACAATCAAACTGTTGGGATTTAGAGCTTCTACACTTAGTACTGCTAATAGTTAGTTAGTACTTCCAGTACATTGTTTGTATTGCCAGTTATAGTTAGTACTGTTAGTTGTATATTTAGTACTGTTAGTCATATATAGTTAGTACTGCTTAAGTGATATGCATGAATTATATTAGGAATAGATATGCATGATCACTTAACGCATTTTGTAAGCCCATTAGGGTTTCCTTGGGGTATAAAAGGTACCCTTACGGCATAGTTAGATATATGAATCCAAGATAGAAAAGTTATAGTTATTTTGGCAAAACATATAGTTGTTTTGTGAATCATTCAATATATTGAAAGTTTTGTGAAAGTTCTTGTGTTACTATTATATTGTTTTTTCTGGTGTATAAAGATTAGTTTCTACATAATCTTTATATATTACTCAGGATTTCTATCATAGTTGTTTTAGATCTATCTAAGATAACTTAAGCTTTAACAAGCTAATCTAAGATCTGTTAAAAAGGGGATCAACAAGTGGTATCAGAGCTTGTATTCTGAAACCTTGATCAATAAGTTACAAACTATAAGAACTCTTTATTCAATTAAAGAAATGGATCTTGAAACTACCTAAAACAATGCTATTGCAAAGTTTCCCCTTCTGAAACAGGGTGACTATGAGATGTGGAAGCTAAGGATCGAACAGTATTTTCAGGTGCAAGATTATGCTCTATGGGAAGTCATAGAGTATGGCAATTCTTTCAAGCCAGTAGCTAGAACTACAACAAACGCAGATGGTACCTCTACTTCAACTATACCAGGACCAGTTACCACTGAAAAGAAGGAACAGAAGAAAAATGATGTTAAAGCAAGGAGCATGTTACTGATGGCACTCCCCAATGAACATCAATTGGCATTCAGTCAATACAAGGATGGTAAAACTTTGTTTGAAGCCATACAAGCAAGATTTGGTGGAAATAAAGCTACTAAGAAGACTCAAAAGACACTTTTGAAGCAGATGTATGAGAACTTCAGTGCTTCAAGCCAAGAGTCACTTGACTCCATTTCAAATAGGCTTCAGAAAATTGTTAGCCAGTTGGCCATCTTAGGTGAAAATATCTCTCAAGAAGATCTAAACTTTAAATTCTTGAAGCCTCCTTCTGAAATTGGAGTATTTATTAATATTTGCATGTTGCGGTCGGAGAATAAACCAGATCTGGGGACAATAAGTTTGGATGATCTCTACAATAATTTTAAGATTGTTGAACAAGAGGTCAAAAGAAGTGTAACCTCAAGCTCAAATCTAAGTTCATAGAATTTGGCCTTTGTATCAACTCCTGGCAATACCAATGAAGATAATACTGCTAATGTTCAGGATAGTACTGCTAGCGCTCATGTTAACACTACTAGTACTAATAATAGTACTGCTAGCCTCAGTGATGCCACAGTCTATGCTTTTCTGGCCAATCAACCAAATGGGTCTCAGGTTGTTCATGAAGACCTAGAGCAAATCCATGAAGATGATCTTGAAGAAATGGATTTAAAGTGGTAATTGGCATTACTAAGTCTGAAAGCAAGAAAGTTTTATTAGAGAACTGGTAAGAAGATTATCATTAATAGAAGTGATACTGCTGGTTATGACAAGTCAAAGGTAGAATGCTTTAATTGTCATAAGATGGGACATTTTGCAAGAGAATGCAGAGGTCCTAGGAATCAAGAAAGCAGGCCTAGGAATCAAGAAAGCTCAAAAAGAACTGTGAATATGGAAGACACTTCTTCCAAAGCAATGGTGGTGTTTGATAGAGCAGATTTTGATTAGAGTTTTTTGGTTGATGAGGAAGTCCCTACCAACTTGGCGCTTATGGCTTTCTCAGACTCAGAGGTAAATAATCACAAAACCTGTTGTGACACTTGTCTTAAATCCTATGAAACTCTTAAATCTCAGTATGACAGCTTAAGAGTAGAGTTGAATAAATCTGGGTTTGATCTAGCTACCTATAAAAGAGGTCTAGCTTCTGTAGAAGAACAACTTGTCTTCTACAAAAAGAATGAGGTTATGCTTTGCGACCAAATTGCTGTTTTAAAAAAAGATGCCTCATTTAAAGACTCAAAAATCAATGCTCTTAATATTCAGATAGAAAAACTTAAGAAAGAAAAAGAGAGCAATCAGATTAAAATTGACAATTTTGAAAATGCCTCTAAGAACCCAGATAAATTAATAGGGAGTTAAATTTCTGATAACAATAGAAAAGGTGTGGGGTATAATGTTGTTCCACCTCTACCTACAGGCTTGTTTGCACCCCCAACTATTGATTTGTCTAGCTCTGGTCTTAAGGAGTTTCAACAGCCTGAATTTGAAGGCTATGGAGTTAATGTCAATAAAAGTGTTAGTGAAAATTCCTCAAATGAGATTAAGAGAACCATTGTTGCCCCAATAATTGAAGATTGGGTATCTGATTATGATGAGGATGAGTCTGAATAAATGGTATCTGATAATGTTCAACATAAATCTGAGCCCAAACCTGAGCAAACTAAACAACCTAGGAAGATTAGTGAAAACCTTAGAAATAACAAAACAAACTGGAATGAAAAGAAAACTCAGAAATTAGGACTTGGGTTTCAGTTTACAAAGAAAGCCTGTTTTGTGTGTGAGAGTTTTAACCATCTAATTAAAGACTTTGATTTCCATGATAAAAGGATGGTACAAAAACCTATAATGAACAATGTGAAAAAGGGAACTGGTCAAAGGGAAGTTAGACCAGTTTGGAATAATGCTTTGAGGACTAATCATCAAAATTTCTCTAATTCTAGGAGAAATTTTGCTCCA
Source organism: Tanacetum coccineum (assembly GCA_026074375.1). Taxonomy (NCBI): domain Eukaryota; kingdom Viridiplantae; phylum Streptophyta; class Magnoliopsida; order Asterales; family Asteraceae; genus Tanacetum; species Tanacetum coccineum. The sequence continues at coordinate 7,275 of BQNB010006458.1, read as the reverse complement.
ACAGCAGTTTTAACCAAGTCTGGCATTGTACCCATTAGTACTGCTAGGCAAAACTCTTCAAGAGCAGCAGCACCACTTACTGCTGCTAGACCTATTAATACTTATGCACCCAAACTCTTTGTAAATGTTGCAAAAACTAAACCAAATGTTTTTTCAAAAGGCACATTCACTTTCCAGGAGACATTTTAATCAACAAACAACACTCAATAACAGAAGTTTGAAGAACAAAGTTAATACTGCTAAAGTAAATTGTTAATACTGCTAAAAGAAAAAAGGTGACAAGTGCTATTGGGAAACAAGGGATTAATGCTGTTAAGTCCTCAACATGCTGGGTTTGGAGAACAAAAATAAATATAGTTGATCATACCTCCAAAAATAGTGGATCATACATTTGTAAGCAATTTGACTATGTTGATCCAACATGCAAACTCAAGTCAGTAATGGCTTGGGTCCCCAAGAGAAACTGATTCTCTTTTGTTTGATATGTAGGGTGATCCCCAAGTTGATTTAAAAGATACATGGATTTTTGATAGTGGATGCTCCAGGAATATGACTGGAAACAAGTCCTTTCTCACAGATTATCAAGACTATGATGGAGGATTTGTAGCATTTGCAGGCAGTTCTAAAGGAGGTAGAATAACTGGTAAAGGTAAAATTAAAACTGGAAAATTAGACTTTGAAGATGTGTACTTTGTGAAAGAACTTAAGTTTAACCTTTTTATTTTCTCACAAATGTATGACAAGAAAAACAGTGTTCTTTTCACTGAAATTGAATGTCTTATTCTTTCTCCTGATTTTAAGCTTCCTGATGAAAATCAAGTAATGCTTAAGATTCCCAAGAAAGATAATATGTATAGTTTTGACCTAAAGAATGTTGTTCCTTCAAAAGGTTTAACTTGTTTAATTGCAAAGGCCACAAATGATGAGTCTAATATGAGGCATAGGAGGCTTGGTCATATAAACTTTAAAACTATGAATAAACTTGTGAAAGGAAATCTTGTTAGAGGTTTGCCTTCAAAGATTTTTGAAAATGACCACTCATGTGTTGCTTGTCAGAAAGGAAAGCAACACAAAGCCTCTTGTAAGTCCAAACTTGTGACTTCAGTCAGCCAACCTTTATAAATTTTGCATATAGACTTATTTGGACCAACCTTTGTAAAGAGTATCATGGGTAAAGCGTATTGCCTAGTGGTCACTGATGACTATAGCAGATTTAGTTGGGTTTTCTTCTTAGCTAAAAAGGATGAGACTAGTGGAATCCTTAAAAACTTTATAACAGGAATAGAAAACCAGTTGAATCACAAAGTTAAAATCATCAGATGTGACAATGGGACTGAGTTTAAGAATTATGATATGAATCAGTTCTGTGGAATCAAAGGGATTAAGAGGGAATTCAGTAATGCTAGGACTCCACAACAAAATGGAGTAGCTGAAAGAAAGAATAGGACTCTCATAGAGGCAGCTAGAACTATGTTGGCAGATTCACTATTACCTATACCATTTTGGGCTGAAGCAGTTAATACTGCTTGTTATGTACAGAACAGGGTATTAGTGACCAAACCTCATAATAAGACACCTTATGAACTCTTAATTGGTAGAACACCTATTATAAGTTTTATGAGACCTTTTGGCTGTCCAGTTACTATTCTTAACACCCTTGATCACCTAGGCAAGTTTGATGGAAAGGCTGATGAGGGATTCCTAGTTGGTTACTCTATTAATAGCAAGGCTTTTAGAGTATTTAATAGTAGAACTAGAAAGGTAGGAAAACCTGCATGTAAACTTTCTTGAAAATAAACCAAATGTTGCAGGAAGTGGACCAGAATGGCTGTTTGATATTGATACTCTAACAAATTCTATGAATTATCATCCAGTCAATGCAGGAAATAGAACTAATGGTAATGCAGGTTTAGAGACAAATTCTGATGCAGGACAAGCTGGAAAAGAAAATGTGCCTGATCAGGAATACATCCTATTACCATTGCTGCATACAAGTTCCAATGTTCCTTCAAATTCTGAGAAGGTTCCTCAAAAATGTATGTATGAATGTTGGAAATCAAAGAGTTGTAAAGTATGCATGACCATTTAAATCCCCAAATAGTCACCAAAACGTATGGTATGGAGTGTTGTAAAACAAAAGAGTGCTAAAGTATGCATGACCATTTAAATCCCCAAATAGTCACCAAAACGTATGTATAGTTGGACCCCCATTATTCAAAGTATGTATTGCCACTTTATTCAAGGCAACGTAAATATTCCTATGTGTATAAAACAATGATTACGATTACTCTAAGTTCATGAAACTGCTGCGTAGACTCATATATATATGCAACCAAATCTTTAGCATGTGACATCCAAAATATATAAGCATCAATGCATCCCTTGCACCTCGTGCCTTATTGACCTCCTGAAAACATTGCTTTAAAACGTCAACATATTGTTGAGTGAATTCATAGGTTTGTAAATGTATAATGTAGGACCGCAAGATCTCTCCATGATAATGCAACAGATGCAAACATCATAAAAAGTAATTACGTTTTCCTAAGCTCATGACACTGAAGCTCATGACACCGAAGCTCGACATCATAAAAATGCAATTACGTTTTCCAACATTGCCCGTGATGATGTTCTAACCCGTAACATCCTACGTCCGACATGGTATATGTTCGTTTGTCCAGTGATAGCTAATCACCCAAACGGGGATGTTAATCCCAAATAGATCTATTTATAACATTCGCGCTCACAACAATAACTGACAATTCATGATTATGGGCTCAAATAGGTTATCGCTACTTAGGCAAACACGTAATCAAGTAAAATGTACACTTACGTCCAATTTGTAAAACATGCATATGTTTCTCACCCTAAAACTTTTAAATCATTATAAATGTAAAACGTGGGGCTATGAACTCACATTGAGTGAATGGATATCAAGTATATCATAGAAAATGCGTCAGATAAACGCCGAATGCAACATAATTAATTATAGGTCGTGTGAGTACTAACCACTTTGAATAACTACTATCATATACAATTTTATATAGCTACATCACCATTTAATCGCGTTTGTGAAATCATATTTATAAAGTTAAAACGTTTATAAATATGTCAATAGTAAAAACGACGCAATTTCTTCGTTTTAAGCCCGTTTGGTATGTTTCTTACGTTCATGCTTTCGTATTAAGATGAGTTATCAAAATATTACATTTTCATATTTTTAAACCTACTGGCGAACAGTACTTTTTACTGTTCATGACAGTTATAAACTTATTTTTATTACTTTAATTAACGTAAAACCCGTAAATGTTGTACTTTATTCGTTTTAACTCCGTTTTTAGTGATTCGTTCGAGTACGTCTTTGTAATTAAAAGTTTTATCAAATAAATGATGTTTTCAAAATGTTCATGTCTGATATGAATAGTAACTTTTATAAAAATAGTTTTATAAAAGTATTTATTATCGTAAACTCGCGAAATTCATAACTCATTCGTTATTGATTGAAAAATTACGATTCTTATTGTTTTGGAATCCTAAAAATATGTACTATCTGAGAAAAATAACAAACATTATATATCAGAAGTATTTTATAACTTGTTTTTATAAAAATTCTTTTATAACGCGTTTAATTAACGTATAACTTAATATTAGCGTATCTCCTTCGTTATAAATCGGTTTTTCGAGTTCTCTACATGCCCACGATCCTTGTGACATGTAGTATTTTATAAAATCATAAAATAGATGCCTTAAAATTCTAATTCTAACAGTCCACTTTTATAAATTTCTCAAAATGTGTTTAAAAGTTGTTTTTATAACTTTTTAGTTTAACCACTTTGTTGCAAGTCCTTTATAACAATTTATATCACATGTCTTACATCCTTAGGGTCTCTAGTCTATGATTAGTCCATATATTGTACAAGAAATCACAAGATCCATTAGTTTACATACTCATTTGTTCATGAACTTTAATATATACACTTTTTAGATAACTTGTTTATATATACTTTTTATACATAAACCATACTTGTACATTACTTACACATCCATTATAACATGATGTTAAGATCCATATATCATATGTAAGAGTTTACCAAACCATAAACAAGTGTAAAAATCCAATTTTATAAGTAAATAAGTCCTTAGATGGTGATTAACTACATAAACATCATATATGCATAAAATCACAAAAGTAAAGAGATTAAGGTTTTTAGGTAACTTTAATATGATGTATGGTGATGAACAATATGATCTAAACCCTTTTTTAGCAAACAAACCCTAGCTTCCAAGACTTAGAAAACCCTAATTTCAAATGAAACCATAATCTTGCTTTTCCTTTGCTTAACACTTGTAAACCCCAAACCAAACCTTCTAATCACCTTGGGATATCTTAGATATGTTGTAGGAATACTTGTATATGTTGTAAATAAAAATTTATGGATTGTATGTGTGTTTTTAAGTTTGGTCGTGGGTTATGGCTTATTTGGGAGAGAGTTTGTGTGAAGGTTTACTTACATAGTAGGCTTTTTATAGCATGAGCATTAACATCCGAGAATTTTCAAAAAAATTTAAATGACTATTTTACCCTTTGACTTTTTTGGTCCGACTTGACTTTTTGTCTTTTGGTCTTTTATTGTCACATAAAGCAACTACCGCGTAACCGGTAAAATTTTCGGAACATATTTTAAATAATAAATCATATTTATTAATACATCTCTCATGTGCAAAGTTATTTTTAACTTACTAGACTTGAAAACAAAAAAGGTATATGTTATTTCTAAGCTGATGTATCAAAAACGAACCACTAAATCACGTTTTCACAACTCGTACTCTAAAGCAATTTGATGTAAAACAATATTTCGAACAACTTTTCAGTTTTATCCGAAACTTGAAAACGAGCAGAAAAGGGCTAAAACAGCCTCGTAAAGTTTTAGAAATGAAACTAACGCGTTCCGACGCTGAAAATAATTAAATTATATTTAATTATCACCGTTTATTAAATAGAAATATTTAATAAATTACTTAGCATTTTAATTAAAAGCGTTTGTTGAAAAACGTGAATATTTAGGTTAAAATTCATTTTGATTTTCCGGACAAAGTTTATCAGTAATACACAAAATAAATAATAAACGTTTTAAATAAATTTTGTAAAACGTTTACGAAAATTAGTCGAGTGAATACTCATTTTTATCAGAAAAATGATTTGGAAAACAATGGCGCAAGTTTCGTGACTCGAATCACCCGTTAAGTCGCTCAAACGAGTCCCGAGCGACTATTTTACAAAATAATACTCAAAAGTTACACTTTTGGTCCCTGTAAAATTTTTATAAATTTCACCCTAAACTTATTAATACTTGTCACTTTTTTTAAAACTTTTAATATATATAAAAGTTTTATATTTTTTTCATTTAAAACATATAACAACACACACACACACACACCACATATAGCTCTCTCTCTCTCTCCCATATTTTCTGGCGAGTCCCATCGCCGCCGGCCACCGGTCAGCCGTCGGCCACCACCTCCGGCCACCGGAAAGCTTTTTCGGCCGAATCCAAAAATACTCCCCATCACCCGATCTATCCGATCCCCACACTCACTCGCCCCCACTCGCGCCTCCATCACCCCACCGACGCCACAGCCGCCGCTACCCCCTCTCTTCGGCTGCTGTTCCACGACAGCCACCCACCTCCATCATCATCATCATCATACCTCCATCATCATCATCACCATCGCATCATCATCATCATACCACCACCATCATCGCCACATCCACGCCACCCTCAAGGGTAGGTGTGGTTTCTCAGCCCACCACCGAATGGGTGCGTTCGGTTTGTTATTCGGCTCTACATGGGTGCGTTTGGTGTGTTTTGCACCGACGAAGGGTGCGTTCGGGTCTGGGTCAACCCCGACATTGGGTGCGTTGGGTTGTTTTGTCGGCCGAAAGGGTGGCAGCCACCACCATAGGGTGCGGTTGGGTGGCAGCCACCACTGTAGGTGTGTTTGGTTATGGGTTTAACAGCCGAAGGGGCTGTTTGGTTTATGACAACCTCAAGGGTGTGTTTGGTTTTGGGTTTAACACCCTAACAGGGGTGTTTGGGACAGCGGACACATAAGGGCGTGTTTGGTTTGACAGTTTCAAACTAAGGGTGCGTTTGGTTTAGTAAAACATCACATAAGGTGTGTTTGGTTTGGCAGATTTGCCAAACGGTGGTGTTTGGTTTGGCAGATTTGCCAAACGAGAGTGTTTGGTTTAACAGATTCATCAAAAGGGGGTGTTTGAGTGAGCAGTTAACACAAAGGGTGTGTTTGGTGTAGCAGTTGACACAAAGGGTGTGTTTGGTGTAGCAGTTGACACAAAGGGGGTGTTTGAGTGAGCAGTTAACACAAAGGGTGTGTTTGGTGTAGCAGTTGACACAAAGGGTGTGTTTGGTGTAGCAGTTGACACAAAGGGTGTGTCTGGTGTAGCAGTTAAGAGGTGTTTGGTTTTAGATAAAAACTGTTAGGGTGCGTTTGGGTTTAGAGAAGACAACAAAGGGGTCTGTTTGGTTGGTTTAACAGAAATAGGTGCGTTTGGTTTAGCAAAACAACGAGGGTGTGTTTGGATTATATAAGTCAACGATAAATATATCGTAAAATTTATAAATATAAAACGAGATATATTAGTGGTTTAAAATGGTTAAATAAATATGATATTTATTACTTTGTTTAGTTATAAATATATATTTAAAACACGTAGATATTTTGCAACACGCGGTTTGTTGAAAAGTGGAAAACATTAGGTTTTATAAATATGGGAAACGTTATATAACCGAGAAGGTCTTGACGAAATTTATATAAATTTTTATATTTAATAATGTTTTACTAAAGCCTCTATTATTTTAGAAACCGATAAAAGGGACTAAGTTATATTTTAAAGATATAATAATTTGTATTATACAATAACCGGATAAACGAACGAAAACTATAACTTTACATTGAGATAACTATTTTAGACACGACACGTCGAGGAACGAAATATAAATTTATAAAATATTATTTTTTATTTTATAATTGTCAACTAGAAGAGAACATAATAATTGTGGTAAAAGCTTTATAAACATCGTTTAACTTAATTAGTAACCTTAAAACGTACGATTACGTTTATGCAAGAACTTTTTATTTAATTAAGTGGTGATTTCAGAAAACGTGTCAAACTAATTGTGTTAGGATTAATGTTTTATTAACTTAGTACCGACAGTACAATAGTTAGTACTGACAGTTATACTTAGTACCGACAGT
>BQNB010006457.1:1868-97434 GCA_026074375.1 Tanacetum coccineum | reverse complement strand
GGGATCACCGGTGTTGTTTGTGAAAAAGAAGGATGGATCTTTTAGAATGTGTATCGATTATCGTGAGTTGAACAGTTGACTATCAAGAATCGTTATCCTCTTTCGAGAATTGATGATTTATTTGACCAACTGCAAGGTTTGAGCATGTACTCTAAGATAGATCTGCGACCAGGATATCACCAGTTGCACATTAAAGAGGAAGACATTTCAATTACTGCATTTAGAACTCGGTATGGTCACTTTGAGTTCCAAGTAATGCCGTTTGGATTGACTAATGCGCCTACTGTGTTTATGGACCTGATAAACCGCGCATGCAAGCCAATTATTGATGAGTTCGTCATAGTGTTCATAGATGATATTTTGGTTTATTCCAAGGACAAAGAAGAAGCTTTTCAGACATTGAAGCAGAAGTTGTGTAGTGAACCGATCTTAGCATTGCCCGAGGGAACGAAAGACTTTGTGGTGTACTGTGACACATCGCTTAAAGGTTATGAGGAAGTGTTGATGCAAAGAGAGAAGGTGATAGCGTATGCTTCTATACAATTGAAAGTCCATGAATAGAATTACACTACTCACGATTTGGAGCTAGGAGCCGTTGTTTTCGCTCTTAGATTATGGAGACATTATTTGTATGGAACGAAGTGTGTGGTTTTCACCGATCATAAGAGCATACAATATATTTTAAATCAAAAAGAGTTGAACTTAAGACAACAGAGATGGATTGAGTTGTTGAGTGATTATGATTGTAAAATTTGGTATCATCATGGAAAAGCGAATGTTGTGGCTGACGCCTTAAGTCGAAAGGAAAGGGATAAGCCATTGCGTGTTCAAGCTTTGATGATGACTGTTCACAATGATCTATCTAAGCAAATTTGTGAAGCTCGGGATAAAGCGATGAAATAAGAGAATGTAGAGGCAGAAAATTTGGGAAGATTGATTAAGCCAATATTCGAATTTTGCCTTGATGGAACATGTTGTTTTGGGAATCATGTTTGGTTGCCGCGATTCGGTGGATTGAGGGATTTGGTTATGCATGAGTCGTATAAGTCCAAGTATTCCATCCATCCGGGATCGGACAAGATGTATCAAGATCTGAAACCTTTGTATTGGTGGCCGAATATGAAAGCGGATATTGCGCGTATGTTAGTAAGTGTTTAACTTGTGCGAAAATCAAAGCTGAGCATTAGAAACCGGTTGTGTTGCTGCAACAACCTGAGATTCCAGTTTGGAAGTGGGAAAGGATCACTATGAATTTTGTGAGTGGTTTGCTAAGAACGTCGAGTAGGTATGATACGATTTGGGTTATTGTCGACCGACTGACCAAATCAGCTCATTTTCTACCAATGAAGAAAAAGGATAGTATGGAGAAACTCATGCGACTTTATTTGAAGGAGATAGTATGTAGGCATGGTGTTCCTGTTTCAATCATTTCAGATCGAGATAGCCATTTTACGTCAAGGTTCTGGAGATCGCTTCAGGAAGCATTGGGGACAAATTTAGATATGAGTACCGCTTACCACCCTCAAACGGATGGTCAAAGTGAAAGGACAATACAAACGCTATAAGATATGTTGAGTGCCTGTGTGATCGACTTTAGAAGTAGTTGGGATCGCCATCTGCCATTGGTCGAGTTCTCATATAATAATAGTTATCATGCAAGTATTAAGGCTGCACCATATGAAGCTTTGTACGGACAGAAATTTAGATCACCTATATGCTGGAGTGAGGTTGGGGATAGCCAACTCACCGGTCCAGAATTGATCCGTGATACGACCGAGAAGATTATCCAGATTAAGAACCGTTTGTTGACTGCCCGTAGTCGCCAGAAGAGTTATGCAGATAAGAGAGCTAAGCCGTTGGAATTTGAAGTTGGTGATATGGTACTGCTCAAGGTATCGCCATGGAAGGGTACTGTGTGTTTTGGAAAGCGCGAAAAGTTAAGTCCACTTTACATTGGGCCATTTAAGATTCTAGCTAGAGTTGGTCCTGTAGCTTACACGTTGGAGTTTCCAGAAGAGTTGAAAGGGATTCATAGTACTTTTCATGTTTCGAATCTTAAGAAATGTTTAGCGGAAGGTGATATTGTTGTTCCGATGGATGAGATTCAACTTGATGATAAGTTGCATATGATTGAAGAGCCAGTGGAAGTTGTTGATAGAGAGGTTAAGCGACTCAAGCAAAGTCGGATACCTATTGTTAAAGTGCGTTGGAATATGCAAAGAGGTCCAGAATTTACTTGGGAATGTGAGGATCAGATTAAGAAAAAGTACCCTCATCTCTTTACAAGTAAGGACGAAGCGAGGAAAGAGGATAAGTCGAACTGAGCACCGGGACGGCGCTCCTAAAAGGAGGGGAGAATGTAACAACCCGAGTTTCAGATCAACGTTTATCTCAAGCTAAGATAATTATTTTTACGACGTAAATAATTATAGTCGTTTATGCTATGTAAGGTTTGATGAGAATTTCCTTCGATAAGGTCATTTCAAATCGTGGTTGAGTTTCTATTTGTTTTTAGTGTCTAAGAAAGTCCGAAAAACGTATTTTGTTGCTTTGAGAGTGTAAATATGTTATTTTTGTATTTTACGACGTTTCCCCGAGTTTTTGTAAAAACCGTGTTTAAAGGTCGTGTTTTACAAGGTTTAACGATTATTAAACGTTTTAAAAAAAATTAGTGGAACAGATTTCAAATATTTATTAAAAGTGGTGTGACCCGAGTTTATGACCGATTTTATTTATAAAAGAAACCATTTTGTACTAGTTTTAAAAGGACTTGAGAAAGGAAGAACTAGAATTGCCACTTTGCTATACTTCATTTCTATAAATAGGCACCAACACTCCGATTATTTGCTTTTAGCAAAATTGTTTTCTTTCTCCTTGTTCTTCCTCTCTATGACCGGCCATCAACAAACACACACAATCCATTGATTTTTTTGACATGCAATACAATCAATTTATACCATCTTAATCCTAGTTACAAGAGCTACATTTCCCACTAAACAAACCTTACATGCACTAAGTTTTGAAAAAGTTAGATTTTGGGTTAAGTTCGTATGATCTTGATCTAAAAGGAAGGTCACTAGTTGCTAGATAAGTGTTATTGTGAGTTTTTGTGTTGAAAAATGTTTTGGTTTGTGGTTTGGGTTGCTCGTCCATACGGTTCAACAAAGGGGGAAACCAAATCGATTTTTGTTCTAGCTTTGTGAGCACTTATTTATGTTTATGTGTTGATTTAATTTGATGTTATTACATATATATGGTTATTGCTAGATGATTCAAGTGCGGAAAATATTGAAAGCGTGTATTGTGATTGACTAAGGTTTGATGGTTTTGGTATACTTATATAGACTAGTTAAGCGTATTTTGATAGTCGGATTATGTCGAAAATGTCATTTTATTGGGTTTTGTGTTGACTTTGTTTGACCAGAAAGTTTGACTTGACCGTGGCGTGTCGAGAAATTTTAGAAATCTATTTAGGCTTTTGAAAATGATAAAGGATGTTCTAAGGTCCGTTTTGATATAAGGTGGGCCTTGTAACTCCTAAAAACGAACGTTTTACGGCCGAGTCAAGTTTGGGTATTTTTAGGGTAACAAGTCAACTACAAAGTTTGACTTTTGAAAGTCAAACTTGCGTAAACTTTTGAATAAAGTTTATAATAAGCAAATGGTTTGTAATGTTAGTTAATTGATAACGAAATATGAGGTTCGGATTATATTATCCTTACTTTCAGCAAACTTTCTAAAAATGGAAACTTTATGGAAAAGTGGTAATATTGTTAAGTGCGTCAAGATAAAATGTTTTGCGTCGCACTTGGAGATTTTAGTATATGATTGTATATACGTAATAGTAATAAGTATATATAAATGCAAGTATGTAATATATGATTTAATATACTTTTAGTCACGTACCGCTATATATGTATTATATAGGTCGCGGTTAGACGTGAAGTTACTTGCGCTTGATTGATTTGGATCTTTGCTTAAGGTGAGTTCATAGCCTCGCATTTAAATCTTTTAATTGTTTTAAAACCTGCGAGGGGATGCATGTTTGTTATATAAAATCGAACACATATGATTTTATGGTATGTTGGACCCGATTACGAGATTGTTTCCACATAAGTTGGTATTGTCGAAGTCCCTTATTTCATAAACCGTTAATTGCCTTGCGAGGTGAACGTTAATGTATTAAATAGATTTATTAGGTTTGACAACCCTGTCCGGTGTATGAATCCGTAGGTGAGCACCCTGTAATGGACATTTTGTAATTAGAAATGTAGTAGGTATATGACAATAATACCTTGTTTTGGGGCACTTTAACATATGAAATGCCATATGTACTGTTAACGTTCGGTGTCATGAGCTTAATGCGTGAAAGAAAAGAAGTTGATATACATTGCATTTGTTTCTTTGTTTTCCCGAGAACTAATTATGTAATCAAAGATGATTGTTATTAATTATTTTAAACTCTATTAATTTCACTCAACTTTGTTGTTGACGTTTTAAACATGTTTTATCCCAGGTAACCAAGGATGAAGGCAACGACGACGTGGAGGTGTCATGGGTGTGATGGATTTATGGAAAGACTACTTGTGTGTTCCGGTCTTTTAAAAACTATGTCTTAAATTGTGTTAAAACAATGTCTTTTATTTGAAACAATTGTCTTTCAAAAGTTGTAATAGACGGTGGTTACGATTCTGTGGGGACCTAACGCATTTTAACTCTGACTAATAATGGAACACATGTTTGGTAAAATGTTTCATTTGGGTCGTTTTCTATTATCTTGGTGAATGGTGCTATTTAGTAACGTAAAATTGCTAATTCCACTACGTAACCCAATGTGCGTTAGGTGGGGTGTTACACATACTGACAAGAATGTTGCAAATTTACTTACAAAAGCTTTTGATGTAAGTAGATTTCAATATTTGATTGTTAGTATTGAAATGATGAATCTTTAAAGTCTTTTATCTCTTTATGTTTTTGTAGAGTTTTGTATGAATTAGTACTATTATTCATGTCATTAAAAGTTTATGATGTTGAGTATAATTAGTACTACTGGTTATACTTAATACTGTTGAGTTACTGCTGTTAGTTATACTTAATACTGCTAGGTATAATTAATACTGTGATAATTGTGAAAATTGCTATGTCTTGTGTTTTCTTGGTTTTTGGACTAACATTTTGTAGGAAAAGAAAAGAAAAGTGTTAAATTGATGATGGAAAAGCTGTTTAGAATGGAATAGAAGTTAATGTTGGTGACTCAAAGTTAATGCTGTTAGGCATAAACAAACTACTACTGTTGGTGTTGAATGTTAATGCGCAGGCATAACTTACTACTGGTGGGTGAAAGTTAATGCTGTTGAGGGTATTTTCATAAGTACTTTGATTAAGGGTTTCAATCAGTCATTTAATCGATTTCATACTTTCGTAAACTCTCCAATCACAAACCCTAACTCAATTTTATCATCCATCATCAAAACCTAACACAAATGATGACCCTAAAGTTTGTAGATACTCATAACATGGTCGCATTTTTGTCTAAACCGACAGAAAGTGATGGGTTTGAAAAAATTGTAGATTTTCGGAATGCACAACCTATAAGATATGCATTAACGGTTAATCCCACTAAATATATCCCTTGCATTGAACAATTCTGGTCTACTGGCGTGGTCAAAACTATCAATGGGGAAGTATAGGTACATGCCCTAGTAGATGGCAAGAAGATAATTATCTCTAAAGCATCTGTAAGAAGAGATCTTAAACTAGAAGATGAGAAGGGTATTGATTGTTTACCAAACTCTACCATTTTTGAACAACTTGCATTGTTGGGATATGAAAAAATTTCACAAAAGCTCACTTTTTATAAGCCATTCTTCTCTCCACAATGGAAATTTCTGATTCATTGATGTGTTTCAAAAGCTTTAAATTTATAATGACTGATAGTACCGATTTATTATAGGGAAACACATGGGTAAAAGTATAACCCACGTATGTAGTATAACTTTTAGGTAAGACTAGGTCGTTCCACAAGGATTTGAGTAGTGTTCAAATAATCAAAAAGAAAATAGACTTTAACAATTTTAAAATAACTTTAACTTTTACCAATAATAATAAGTATGACTACTCGAATAGTTCAAAATAACTTCTAAGTGTTGGAAATGATTTGACCTCAAAGATGGGGCATTAATTTATAAAAAGGACTTCTCGTCAGAAAATGTTTTCACAAACTAACTTGTTTAACCCAAGACTTATATTTAGTTAACCAGACCAAATGTGTCACTCAAATAATTCAGTTACTAGTATATCAAAGCTTATTTGTTTATCAATTTACGAAAGTGGATTTCTCGGCACAAACGATAAAGACCATAGACAAATCTTTAAAACCACATAGATCATAACGGGTATTTCGACCTATACCGATATGATTATATGATTCAAGTTGATAAGCAAAACTGACAAGATAAGATATAATAGAATCGCAACATAAACTTGAGATTAAAGAGATCAAGATCATACCAAACACTTATTCATTATCAAAACATGATCGAGTAGTCATGAGAGATTTAGTCTCTCATGGCTAAGGAGTTCATAACAAAAGTATACTTAACATAAACTTCCATTATTTCAATAACTAAGTTGACAACCGTCTTCGTTCTTGATCGTTAGATCTTTATTCTTCAAAGGTAGTGGTGTTTTTTGGTGTTTTTATAGATGAGGGACAAAAGGATGGGTGTGTGTGTGAAGAAGAAGATTTGTAGAATGAGAGAGGAGTGGGAGGAATGATTTGAAAGTGAAATTTCATCCTCTATTTATAGGCTAAATTTGGGTGAAAAGTGCGGCGCATACAAGAATTTGTGCGACGCACTTGGTGATTAAATGCGATAGTATTAAATATTGATTGAAGAAGTGCGATGCACTAGGTAATATGTGCGGCGTACTTAATGTGTTAATCATTTACATTAAAGTCTTCATTTATTTCTTCTCATCAGATGGAAAGTGCGGCGCACTTAGGTATAAGTGCAGCGGTTTTTGGCTATATAGGTAAGTGTGGCGCACATCTTGTACTTTTAGCTTGAAATCTATTATTCTCTTTGTATTTGTCTTTTAAAGTGCGTAATTTCTTGAGTTTCAGTTAGTAGTGTCTTCAAGTGAACCTGCAAGCAATTTAGAATATTAAGTATCAAAAGTACATGAGAAATGATAAAATATATACAAATAATGCCATAGAAAACATGTATAATTTGGGCGTTATCATTCATACTATTCTACAATGTCTATGTCCAAAGGATACTGCATGGAATGAGTTTAGTAGCGCTATGGCATCTGCTATTATCTGCTTAGCAACAAATCAGAAATTCAACTTTTCAAAGTTCAGTTTTGAAGGTATGAATTAAGAAATCTGGATATTGTGTTAGGAAAATTTTTGATGTATCCAAGGTTTGTATAAGTGTTTTTGAATCAACAACTTGATGGGCTGCCAACTCACTAGAGAACATACAATGCACCCTCTCACACCTTTATTTCTAGTGAGAAGGGTAGGGACAGTTTTTCTTGCTAGAGAACACCTTTCTTTCAAACAATGGTGGTGCGAACACCTATCATTAAATAAGTGAAGGAGTTAATGCAGCTTGTGAAGAAGTTAGTACTGCTAAAGTTAGTTGCATGCTTAGTGATTTATATGGTTATTTGTGTAATAGAATGTATAACTTATTTGTTTAAAAGATTTAATATTCGTAGGAAAGTATTGTAAGTGTTTAGGACTCCTTGAGTGTATATAGGGAGTTTTCTTAGGCATAGAGTTTAAAAGAGTAATTCTTAGAATTATCGTAGCTTTATGTCTTTGTACCATTATTAATAATATTGGAGCTTTTGTTTGTTGAATTATATGTTCATATAATTATTGTTTCATTGATAGTTCTTAATATTAAAGATTAGATTCCGCATAATCTTTAATACATTCAAACAAAGTTTCTACTATAATTGTGTTAGATTTATCTAATATAACTAATCCTTATACAAGCTTAAGGAATTTAATCTATTGAAGTGGGATCAACAAGTGGTATCAGAGCAAAAACTATTACAATAACTACAGAAAAAGTGGTGAGGAGGTGTTTGAAGAACAGGGCAAAATGATAATGTTGTTGAAAAAGTAGTTGATGCTGCTCAAGTTAGTACTGCTGCAACAACTGTTACAATAACTACTAAATAAATTATTTTGGCTCAAGCACTTGAAGCATTAAAAACATCAAAACCTATGGTAAAAGGGATTGTTTTTTAAGAGCCAGGTAAACAAAAATTTCTTCACAATAATCACAGGACAAGGGTAAAGGAATAATGATAGAAGAACCTGTGAAGTCTATGAAGAAGAAAGATCAAATCAGTTTTGATGAAGAAGTTGCCTTAAAGTTACAAGCTGAATTTGATGAAGAAGAAAGACATGCAAGAGAGAAAGTTGAAAAAGAAAAAGAAGCCAATATTGCTTTGATTAAAGAATGAGATGATATTCGAGCAAAGATTGATGTTGATTATCAGTTGGCTAAAAGAATGCAAGCACAAGAACAAGAAGAGTTGTCTGATGCATAAAAGGCTACATTATTTCAACAACTCTTAGAGAAAAGAAGAAAGCACTTTGCTGCTAAAAGTGAAGAAGAGAAGAGGAACAAACCACCAACCCAAGCTCAACAAAGAAAAATCATGTGTACTTACCTGAAGAATATGGAAGGAAAGAAGCTCAAAGACTTGAAGAACAAATATTTTGATTTTATTCAGAAGATGTTTGACAAAGCTTTCAAGAGGGTGAATACATTTGTTAACTTCAGAACAGACTTGGTGGAAGGCAGTTTAAAGACAGCAGGAGAAGAGTTGGAACAAGAGAGTACTAAGAAGTAGAAGGTGGATGAGGATAAAGACACAGCAGAGCTTCAAAGTCTAATGGAAGTCATTCTGGATGAAGAAGAGGTTGCAATTGATGATGTACCTTTAGCTACTAAGTCTCTAAAGATTGTTGACTGGAAGATCCACAAAGAAGGAAAGAAAAGCTATTATCAAATAGTGAGAGCTGATGGAAAGTCTCAAATGTACAAGGTCTTTAGTCAAATGCTTAAAAGTTTTACCAGGGAAGATTTAGAGGATCTGTACAAGCTGGTAAAAGCTAAATATGGATCAACAAGACCAGTGGAAGACTTAGATTTGGTATTATGGAATGATTTGAAGACAATGTTTGAACCACATGTAGAAGATGAAATCTAGAAATTGCAGCAAAGATACAAAGTTTTGAGCTGGAAGCTATTTGACTCATGTGGAGTGCATTGCTTAAGTTTGCAATCTGGAATGATTTACATGTTGGTAGAAAAGATATATCCCCTTACACCACCTATCATTACAAATATGCTGAATAAATGCATCCTACGAACTTGCTTGGAGCACTGTTGACCGCGAACTACCAGCATATATAATTCAATTGAACATACGTGGGTAAAGTCATGAGGAGCTAGGGTTTAATATTCACCGATATTGGATTCCTAAGATAGATTATAATTAACTGATGTATGCTAATGAGACATTCATTAGTTGTAACAGGATTAATTGAATAACTGTTGGGATTGAAAGCCTTCTTAATGCTGTTAGTATTACTGCTGCTCATAATAGAGTTAATGCTGCTCAGTTGTGTTAGTACTACTCAAGAACTTCAAAGAAAAATGCTAAGTGTTTACTACTGCTAGTACATAGTTAGTACTACTAGTGTAAAGTTACTACTGCTAGTGCATATTAGTGCTGCTCAGAGACTTAGAAGAAAAACTGCTAAGTAGTTACTAATGCTAGTACAAAAGTTACTACTGTTAGTACAAAGTTAATGCTGCTAAAGGAGTTAATGTTGCTAGTGAAGAAATTAGTACTGCTAAACCCGCGAGGGGGATACATGTTTGTTTTATAAAATCGAACACATATAGTTTTATGGTATGTTGGACCCGATTATAAGATTGTTTCCGCATAAGTAGCTATTGTCGAAGTCCCTTATTTCATGAACCGTTAATCGCCTTGTGAGTTGAACGCTAATGCATTAAAAAAAATCTATTGGGTTTGACAACCCTGTCCGGGATATGAATCCTTGTGAACACCCTGTCAAACGGACATTTTGCATTAAAGTGACCGTATTAGGCTATTGTCCATATAAATACCTTGTTTGGGGCACCTTAACATATGAAATGACATATGTATTGTTACCGTTCGGTGTCATGAGCTTATTCGCGTAAAAGAAAAGAGATGGTTATGCATTGTATTCGTTGCAATGTTTTCCCAAGAACTAATTATGTGTTCAAAGATTGTCACTTATTGATTATTTTAAACTCTATGAATTTCACTCAATATTGTTTGTTGATGCTTTTTAAAATGTTTTATCATAAGTAACCTAAAGGATGAAGGCCAACGATGGCGATGGATGGTGTTGTTGCGTCTGGTGATGGATTTGTGAAAGACTACTTGTGGTTCCTTTGTCTTTAAAAAACAATGTCTTAAATTGTTCTTAAAACAACATTATTTATTTTGAAACAATAGTTTTTCAAATGTTGTAATAGTTGTGGTTGCGATTCTGTGGAGACCTGAACGGTGTTTCTACTTGCCTATATAATGGAAAGGTTTAATTAAACATCTCATTTGGCGTCATTTTTATTATCTATGGATAAATGGTGCTATTTAGTACACCCAATTGCTAATTTCGTTGGTAATCCAAAGTTGTTTGGTTCAGGGTGTTACAGAGTGGAATCAAGAGCCTAAGGTTATAGAGAACTAGGTCGAGTCTTTTTTAAAACCTAAACTATAACGCTTCTACACGCACGCCAAGACTCCTCGTTTCCATTGGTTACATGTGAAAAGAAAAGGTATATTTACGTATGTGTTGTTATTGTTATTAAATTGTTATGTATAGTTATATTTGTACATGTGTTGTATGCATAAATTGTTATGTATTGGTACATTCAGTCTATTGATGAAGGCCCATTCAAGATGGGACGGTGCAGAGATGATATTGCTTCAGGTACTGATGGTCCTTATCTAGGCCTAGAACGAGACAGATTGGTTGCAGACCTTGCTCAAGCTGAAAAGGATAGACTTAGAGCCGACATTCGTGCAATGAATATCCTTCTTCAGGGTTTGCCAAGAGACATCTATAAACTCATTAACCACAACACGGATGCCAATGATATTTGGGATAATGTAAAGATGTTATTAGAAGGTTCTGAACTGACCAAAGATGACCGTGAATCTCAGTGTACTGATAAATTTGAAATTTCAGGAAACACCAAGGGTGAAAAATTCATGGACTAAAAAATCATGACGACTACGTCAGGTTTACAAAGCTAATCAATGACATGAAGACACATCAAGATGACCATGCCTAAAATTCAGCTGAACTCTAAGTTTGTAAACAACATGTTACCCGAATAGGGTAGATTTGTGTCAGTGCCCGTCAAAGTTTTAAAAGGGGTTTGAAATACTCCTATCATGTTCAGATTCTTATGACCTATTACCTAAGAACGCGAGTTGCTATGCACATCTGAGATCAAGATGCTGATGGAAAGACTCAATCCAAACACTCCACATGTATCCACTTTGGCTCGTGTCTAATGTCTTACCTTATCAATATCCTTTATCATCATCAGTTCTTCCACAACCTTCATACACTTTACCAATCACTTACCAACATTAGTTTACTGATAATACACAACTTGAATTAGGTTTTTCTCCAGCTGATGAATTGCTTGACAATTTAACGTACAAGTTTCCCTTCTCGCCCAACAATATAAAACATAATTTCCTCAAACTAATAATCAATTAAGAACCTCCTCCAACATACGAAATCAAGCTACAATGCAGAATGGCAAGGTTGTGGTTTATAATGTTCAAGGGAGACAGAACAGGGTTCAGGGAAACAATGCTAGGGGTGTTGTTGCTGCAGGTAATGGGGGAGCTCAGTACAGAGCTAGTACTATAAATGCTGGGCAAGGGAAAGGAAAGCCCAATCAAATGGTTGCTTACATGCAATTGCGGACTTGGTCATATAGCAAGAAACTGCAATCAGTCAAAGCGACCATAAAATTCTGACTACTTCAAGGAAAAGATGTTGCTGATGCAAGCTCAAGAAAATGGAGTAGATTTGGATGAGGAGCAGCTGTTGTTTCTTACGGGTGGACAAACCCACACTTTTGATGATGAGGTAGACGAAGGACCAGTTCAGGTATGGCCCTTAAGAACGAAGACAACTCTTTTCAAGCTATTTCGATGCTGACGCCTTCTTTGACTTTCTGATGTTGATGATAGCTCCTATCTGCATCAGGACATGTTCATGGCCAACTCTCCTCATGCTGATCCAGTTTATGATCGAAGCTGGTCTATTCTTATGATTCATGACACATCTCTGGAGCGTACAAGATCATAAATAATATGTTCTGGACTAATATGAATGAGTCTCATGAGCGAACACGTAGATACACATGTGTTACAACCAAATGATGTTGTTGACTCAGATACTGAATTACGTGTAACTAGCTATTATGTTATTCGATAAAAGTTGTATGTACAGCGACAAACAAAGACCAAGTTGTACACAATGATGTATCTTCTGTTCCTAATGATGTAGTAATGATTATTAGCAATAATATATATGAGCATGATGCCCCATGTGTTACTTCTAACAATACTGTTAATGTATCCCTTACTGCTGAACTTGCTAGATATAAGGAATTAGTTGAGGTTTATGAAAAATAGGCCTAATTTGAACTAACTGAACGAGAACTGATGATTGATACACATATGAGAATGATTATAAAAGACCGTAATGTTAAGGAATAATCTTTACAAAAGGAACTTCATTATGTTAAAATGCAACTTAACTCTACCATATACGGGAAGAAGTATCAACATTAAAACAGGTCTTTAAACAGTAAGAAAATAAGCTCCTTGAAGAATTTCTGGACATGAAACACTTAAAAGAAAAGGTCAAAGATAAGCTATATAAACAAGATCAGTCGCTTCAAACAGTCAATATGTTGTGCAAACCTAAGTCCTTTTATGATGAAGTCAATTGGGTCGCAATAGGCTACAAGAACCCATTTTATCTGTCTAAAGCAAAGCAAGTTCAACCTGCTCTATATAATGGTCATGAGATTGTCAAGACTAACCATGCTTGTGCCTTAGTTCATGACTCAGAGGACACCCTAGAGATACCTAAGACTACTAGAAAACAAATGATTGAAAAAATGAAAGACCTTGAGTGTGTGAAAAAAAAGGTTAAGATTGCCCTACATGATTACTCGAAAGAGAATTATCTAGCGACCTTCACACCTCCCAAAAACAATTGACCCCCTAATGAAGGATTATTTTCGTGTGATGACCTTTATCAAAATAAGGCCAAAGCTCTTAAAGAAAAGGCCAAATCTACAAAACCAACTACAGCTATGACGGTGTATCCTCCTAATACACCTCCAAAGTTGTTCCCCAAAGTCCTCCCAACAAAAAGTCAAGTACAAGTAAATATTTATTCTCTAGTACAATTTTTTTTAAATTTGATAAAACCTATAAAAAGAGGATTACGCCTATGGGTTTTACTGAAGGGGAAAGGGGTTTTGAACAAACAAAGACATGTTATCTCACCAAGGTAATCCCATTTTTCAAAACAATCAAAGAACATTTTGAGGGAATTCAAACAGCTCTCGTCAACGAAATTAAGGAAATGAAAGAAGTTTTTGATCAAATGGAAGTTGAGGTGGACCAACATGCTTTGATAAGAAGTATGATGAAATTGAGAGAAAAAATCTTCTCATTGAGAATGAGAACCTAATTGTTGCATACTTATCCAATGATGCTATCTTTATACTGCCAACAAGTTTATGTGAATATACTGTATCTATATTTTTGACTTGCGTGATGCTTACACATGCTGCACTCTAAAATCATATTGCTGACTTTGAAAGCTGAAAATTCATAATTTGATACAAAAGTATTCAAAAAGTTGATCAGGATGAGATGATAAAACATTTTTCCAAACTTGAGGCTGGAACACTTAAATTTGCAATTGAAGTATCAACATCTTAAGGAACGTTTTGGAAACAAAAAATCAGTGACATCTTCGGATGCTCCTGCATTTGAGTCAGTTTTTGAAATTGGACACCTAAAAGAACAACTTCAAGGAAGGGGCAATACAATTAGCAAAACTAAAACCCATGAAAATTTCTCGCTTTTAAAAGAAACATAGTAAAGCAGACCCCATTCTTGACTTTAAGGCCTTAAAATTCTTAGAATAAAGATTTAAATGAAAAAGTCAATACCCTTCAAGATCTAAATGAGCATTTTAGGGTAGAAAACGAAAAAGTTAAGCAGCATTACAAGGAATTGTATGATTCAATCAAGTTAACGCGTGCTAAAACAATTGAAAATACAACTTCTTTGTTAACTAAAATTGAGACCCTAAAGGCTCAGATAAAAGGGAAAATGAATTGTGTCACTATGTCTGATCCTGCTGAAACCAAAAAAGTTTTTTGCCCTTAGGTATGATTATGCTTTCGATGTTTGAAACATATTCCCCCCCTTGCCAATAGGAACAATAGGGAAGTTCATCTAGAGTATCTCAAACATCTTAAGGAAAGTGTAGGAACTCTTCGCAAGATTGTTGAAGAGGCCAGGGTTAAAAAACCATTAGATAGCTCACTTGCATCTGCTTGTCTTTACACTAAACACTCTCATGATTTGCTTGAATATGTCATTGGCACTTGTCCAAATGATTTTAATAAAAGAGATAGAAAGATTGTTATTGCCCCTTTAAATAGGAAAAAGCAAGTTACTTTTGTAGAACTAAGTGAAACTTCAACTAATAACTCACAAACACATGTTAAGCAACAGACACCAAAAAAGACTAATGAACTATGTTTCACTTCTTACAAGGAGTAAAATATACACTCTGGAGACCTTAGCCGGGTTCAAAGCCCCTAGGAGAAATACAAAGAAATGATTGGACATTGCCAGCTAAGAGTGACAAGAAGATAGTAAAAGACCATTTAGGAATAATAAGTTAGTGACTGAGAATAAATGAATTGTTGTTGATTCTTGTTATTTGCTATAAGCGCTACTGTAATTAATTGAATTCTAATATCTGTCTATAAAACTTGCTAACAATGCTTAATTGTCTTGTATTCTATGATAAATGTTGTTGTCGAATCTTTGTAGTTTGTTTCGAAACCCTCCTGTTAATAAGGGTTTGGTGAGACGTTAAAGCAGATTAAGCATGTTCTGGCAGACCTTGATAGTTGTTTAATCAATGTCAGTTATCTTATTAGTGGGCCGCCCACTGGAAGGAAATTTACTTTAAGAGAACAGTGCCCTTTAACTAGGTTTACTGAATCTAAAGTAGGGCCTATCAAACAACCTAAAAGCATTAGTACTAGTGACATTGTGATAACTAAGAGATTAAGTAACACTTCTCAAAAACCATTAACTAGGTACCAGTGTAAAAACAAATAGGAAAAAGCAATTTCTACTGCCACTCCCACTATAACTGTCATACAATCAATTGATGATTATGTGAAACTTTCTATTTGTGCTAACCAACAGGACCCCAACAGAAATTGGGGATGGATCCAACGATACCAATACTTTTCACATATTCGTCTGTTTTCAAATGCAGGTCATACAGATCGTCCTTTGGTATTTGAACTTCGGGCAGGTTCAAAACATATGACGGGGGATCGCTCATGGCTTAGGAATTTTATGAAAAAGTTCATCGGGATAGTTAGATTCGGGAATGACCATTTTTGTGCTATAATGGGTTATGGAGATTACATGATTGGTGACAGTGTGATCTCACGGGCTAATACTATGTGCGTAGGACTATAGGACCATAATCTTTTTTCTGTCGCTAACAATTTTGCAATTCAGATCTTGAGGTTGCGTTCCGCAACACTCATGTTATGTCGAGCGGATGCTTATGGTGTCGTTGATTTAATAAAGGAGCCATGGCACTAATCCTATACCCTATTTCTGTTGAAGACATATGATAGTCCATCGCTACTTTGCCTTACTGTCTTTAATAGCCTCCAAAAAAATAGTATCATTGAGTTGTTGGCATTCACCTCGGGTTTTTAATCACTTAAACTTTCGGTACCATTTAATGATCTTGCTTGAAATGGTTTTTTTGAAAATAGATTTAGTGAGAGGATTTTATCCTAGATTATATGTTTTATTGAGGAAAGATCATCTTTACTCGGCTTGTCAATTTAGAAAAAGCCAGAAATATTCCCACAAACCCAAATCTAAAAACACCAACTTGGAAGTTCTTAATACCTTTCATATCGACTTATGTAGACCAATGCCAGTGCAAACAATTAATGGGAAAAAATACATCTTAGTCATCATTGATGACTATTCCAGGTATACTTGGGTCAAGCTTTTAAGATTGAAAGATGAAACCTCAGAGTTCGTCATCAAATTTCTGAAGCAAAAATACAAGCATGGGGTTCAACAAAACTGTCAGATGCATCCATACCGATAATGGCACAGAGTTTGTTAATCAATTTCTAACTGAATATTATGAAAGTGTTGGCATTTTTCACCAAAAATCAATTCCGAGGACTGCACAGCAGAACCACATTGTCGAAAGACAAAACCGTACTCTTGTGGAGGATGCTAGGACAATGCTGATATTTTCCAAGGCTCTGATGTTTCTCCTGGGCCAGATGTTAGAAGTTTTGAAGTTGTTGCTACTGCTTTTTGTACAACCAAAATCAAATCACCTTATTCACACTCATCACAGACAAAAACATCCATTGAGCTAGTGCATCATGACAGAAGCCTGTTTGATTTAAATTTCTCTGTGTTATTTGGGGCCTCTTTTTTACCTATAAATGGATAGTGAAAGACCTTGGAAAAGTAAGACCCTACAGGGACCGAATTTAATATTGATATTTTTCATAGCGTTATGCCACCAAATAGGAAGGGTTGCTTAGGTGTTTATCGAATCTACAACAACAAGGACCAGACGAATCATGGAAATAATTCTTATGCTGCAATTCGATTAAGCTGGACTGTGTCGATGCGCTCATGTGCCACTTCAGAGCTAAGCCTACACGACCTGTGCCTATTTTGTTGATGCCTCGGGACAAATCAGATTCAGGGTCATACCAGATCCGTCCTTGACAGAGCCAGACTCCTTTATGATACCCTACCACTACTAAAGATCTGGAAGGATTTTATTACAACTGATGTTTTGATGAATACTTTGCAACTCCTCAGAGTGTTGGTTGATTAAGGTCAGTCCCTTCCTTGCTCTACAGATCTAAGTTCTAGTATGTATTTTCAGCCGGTAACACCTTCATTCTACAACTATATTGTTCATGATGCCTCCTGTCAACAACGATTCAACTCCATCATCCGTAATACAACCTCCTCATTCTCACATCAAGGTGTTACAGACTTGCCACACTATCAGAAGACAATCCTCTTGCTCTAAAGCTGACCACGATACCCTTCGTAATTGTGTATTGCTCTAGAGAAACCTAGTTCTGAGTGTCCCGTCATTTAATTGGGGAGGTTAGTACTGTTAGTTCAGTACTGAATCTCACAAGTTGTTTCTCACCCACTTTATAATCTTCGTAAAAATGGTCAAAGGATCACCCACAACTAGATAATGTATATCGGGGTTTAGGTAATCTTTCGTCAGCGTATTCTACCAGAAAACAGTTAGCACTAAGCCGATACCTTATGGTGCCGTTACAATTCTTTTACTCTTCAAAAGTCGTAACCCAATAATGTTAAGTATTACTATGGTAGATGAAGCTTGTATGGTTTTTGAAGCTATGCCAAGAAGAAAATCCACAAAATTTGATAGACTTCAAGTCTTGGGGAAATTAATTCTAATACCAGACTGGTGTTATGATAATCGCCTTCTTAAATGGATTTTCTATTTCATTTTAAAGCTTGATGAGTAGGGTTGATTGTTATGAGAAAACAATGGTTGAGCGTTTTAGTCGCCGACGTAGGGATATCGACAAAAGGGAAGATATCGATTTTGAGGAAATCATTTTCAACCGGGTTTCTACGGTTATTAGGCTTATAGAATCTTTATTGGGCAAATGACGCGCCCCCGCCCTCGCCCAGCAAAAAAAACATGATTAATCTTACTAGATGAGATGTCAAGACTGCATTTCTAAATGACGAGAACATGACTATAGAAGAAGGCATACGTTATACATAACCCTGTAGCGGCACCTTTATCCTATCCAGATCAACCCAACAACGTCTATCGTCTAAAGAAGACTCTTATGGTCTAAAGCAAGGCCTCTCAAGGGGTTTGTCCTATTTTTTTATAACCACATTATCAAGGTTTTCTATAGCGACAATAAGTTCTCCAGAGGGTTGTAGTGGTATTCCTTCGTTTACTTTTACCCCATGAAAGGAAAACATGGGCCCAAATCATATTCTTCTTGTTCAAATTTAACCATAGATGATAACTATATTTGCCCTCGACGTTGATCACTAAGTAGTGACATATTTCCCAAAGAGATGAGTTCAAAATTTCAGATATGTCATGATGGGGGAGGTAGCGAAAATGTATTTTTCTTTTGTTTACAAGTTTCTCAAGTTTGTACCGATGGCCATCTTTATAAATCAATCTAAATTAGGCTCTAAGAGTTTTAATAATAAATATGGAATATGCGATACTTCTGACCATTTTGTAGATACACCAATTGCATCCCCCCCCCCCCCCCCCCCCCCCCTAGTGGATCGCTCATTTAAAAAATGGATGAGGATCCCCTTCTTTCCATTAGGTATTCTATGATACGCGTTAATCAAACTCAATTCGACTGCGTCCAATGCGTCGGGCCCATCTCTAATGTAACCTCACTGGCCAGTAGAGTTAGACAGTTCTTGTTTGCTCGTCGTGTGCATGTGAATGCCTAGGTACCTGGCTACCTAAGCCTATTTAAAAAGCCTCCCTCTGTTGAGGCCCAACATTAAATGGGTTACTTTCAATTCATGTCTGTGCGCTGGTTCCATTAACTGGGGACTTCTTCTCGCGTATCCGAAGGATCACCGCTATATGACACTAACGGCCTTTAAAGAAGACGTTCTGAGCCATGCAGGGTGTATGGGTTGAAAGACTACAAGGAGATGTTCGTCGAGAAAGTATATGCTTCTTAATTTCCTTGGAGATTAGAACTAGTGAGCCTGGTCATCTCATCGAAAGTGAAGCAGAAGGGAAAAAGAATTAGATAGCTTAAGTCACGATCGATCATTAAACATAAAGGACGTCTTCTTCTGAATCTACATTGCCATGTCTGGATACAGTTCTTAGATACTTTAGATGAGATCATAGCTAACTATAGGGCCCTTTGCATTCCATATATTAAGATTACCACTGTATCGTGCATAATATTACCGAAAGTGCTATTGCTCTATGGTGACTAACAAATGTTTCCCCCTTCCGTTTTCCCCAGCGCATTCTTTCCGTACCAATAGACACATCGACATACGCCACTCATTAATATGAGAGCAAGTTGAGAATGGACGTGGGTTGAGTTTGAACTCTTACTTTGTATTGCACATAACGGTTTTTTTTATCAAGCTTGCGGACATATTCATTAAGGCATTGCCAAGAGATGGATATAAGGAGAGCAGTTTCCGATTTTACTCCCTGTGCCGACTTGCGATATGAAAAGTATGTCCCACCCCCTGTCCCCCCCCCCACCCCACCCCCCGAAACCCTTTAAACGTATTTCTTTAAGGACTGGATGAGGATGAGTTAATGTAAAGGGTTATGCTTTTCATGATATCCTATGTATATTATTTCAAAACCAAAAAAAGAAAAAAATACAAAAATTATATAAACAATACAAAACCATAGAAATCAGACAAATGGAAAGAAAGGAAAGAAAGGAAAAATAAAAAAATACCAAAATTATTTTTCAAGATGTCTTCTGAAAATCAGTGTTCTTTGGATATTAACATTTATAACCTTGTGACAAATGACATTCAATAATGACAGAGCGGTTTTTAAAGAAGTTCAAGCAGAGAAGTCTTCAAACAGTTTTAATTTTTAAAACATTGGTCTTCATGGGCTGCCCAGTTTTTCAGATCAATGCCACAACCCGCCCTCCGCTTTTTCAATCTAAGGAAAGCAGTTTGTCGCCCAAAAAGATAGTTGTTCTAACAACGTTGGCGTGGGTCTAATTAATTTTTCCCGGGGGTTTACGGATCTTAATATCCATTGCCCATCCAAGAAATAATATTGCCTAAGAGTTCAGTGCGTTATTTCTGATTAGAAGAGATATTCTTCTTTTATAACCCAAATAATTTTCTTCTTAATGGATTCTTCATAAATTATTTGTGGTTAACACTGGCTGTTTTTTTTTAAAAGTGTTGTTGAAAATTAATCAATTTGGGTTTTTTACAATAAACTTTTAATTCTAATTAACGACTTCCTGCTCTTTAAATAGAAGAGCGAGGGTATATTGTTTTTTGAGGGGGAGGTATGGGGAGGGGGGGGGGAGTGTGGAGAGTTAGGGATTTAAAGTTTATTCCATTCACAACGGCGTTTTAAATTCATCACTCAAGTAACTGGAAAAGGATTTTTTTGTATTTGATATGGGGTTTATTAATTTGTTGGCGTGGGCGGTTAATTATTTTTATCTCAAATTACGGCCAAAATTGCTCATTAGTTAGAAAGTTTAGGGATTATGCTGCACTTTGCTACTTGTTCCTTGATTTATTTATTCAAGGACCCTCTTAAATCATGCCAATCCTTTAATTGTCCTACAAACTATTAGACATATTTTTAGAATACTCTATTAAACAAAATTAGAAGATAGTAGAAACCTATGCGAGCCAATTATGGCCAGTACA
Source organism: Tanacetum coccineum (assembly GCA_026074375.1). Classification (NCBI taxonomy): domain Eukaryota; kingdom Viridiplantae; phylum Streptophyta; class Magnoliopsida; order Asterales; family Asteraceae; genus Tanacetum; species Tanacetum coccineum. The sequence goes on along the minus strand of BQNB010006457.1, from coordinate 76,554 downwards.
AAATGTTTGTATAAATATTGCGGTAGCGGTTTGGTTTTTGAGTCTAACCTCCATGTTGCTCCGGTCCAAACTTTAGAAACACACACACTCTTTCACACAAACCTCTACCTAATCGCCAACCTTCAATCCTTGATTGCTTGTGCTATTCGTTCCAAGGTATGTGTTAAACTTTGTTAATATACTCTTTAGATCTACTTGTAAATGAAAGGAATCAGTCTAAATCACAATAAATCATGTAGATTCTCTAGATATGAGACCTAGGGTTTCGAAAAATTCAAAATAGTGTTTGGTATTGGTTTTTTAGTGCTGGGATTTCTCGGCGATATGTTTGTCTTAGGATTAATTAAGTTAGTGTGATGTCCAATGTTTGATTCCCAATATCCTTGATGGGGACCATTTGTGCTTTGATTTTCGAATCTTTCGATGCATGACAATGACATGTTCGTTGTTTTATTGCTGTTGGCTGTTTTGTTTGTAATTTGTTACTATGTTGCTTGAGATTCCGTAGTCTGTACTTAGGATTGTATAAGTTGCACTGATCTTATGTTCTGTGGTCCTAAAATTGTGTGTTGAGATATAATTGCATAGCGTGTTCTTCGTAGTTATTAGTTGTTTAGCCATGATTTTAGTAGGGATTTGATGAAATATGCCTTGATTAGCTGCGTTTGATTATTCTTGCTCTCATAGCGATTTGATTTTATTGAATATTTTAATCTGTGCAAGGAAAAGACTAACGATTCTGTGCATCGCTCCGATTACGTTTTTAGGCTAGCTGTTCTTTTTTGATTGAAGCGTACTATTTTCGTTTTATTAAAATATATCCAACACGCCTATTTCGATTTTTTCTTTAATTGGGTTAGTAGTTTGTTTAAGTTGCCAATAAACTATTCGTAGAATTTGTTTTGGTACCATTAGCGACGTTTGAGCTTTGTTTAAGCTTGAATAAAATATTAATAGTGATTTGGTCATAGCGTTTTGAATTAATCAATTAAAATATTCATAGTTGTTTGGTCTTAGCGGTTTGATTTAATCAATTAAAATATTGATAGCGGTTTGGTCATAGCTGTTTGGATTTAATTGCTTAAAATATGCTTAAGCTGGTTTTGTTTGTTCTCATACTTCTTTGTTAATACTCTCATCGTTGGCGGTTTGTTAAAATATCTCTGCATAGCGGTTTGATCATTACAACATTGCGATTAGGTTGTCAAGAGCTGCGTGGGGTAGCGGGTGGTTTGGGCCAGAATTCAAAGTTTTGCATTAGTTCCCAAATACCTACTTAATGGCACATAATACCGAGGACCAATTACACAGTTGACTCCCATCCAGGTCTTGTTAACTTGTGATTGTGTTCAACGTATATCTTATGGACCTTTGACCAAAGTTGACTTCTGTTAACTTCTAGTTTGACCCAAGTCAATGACCTCCAACTTAATAAGAAATACTCCATCATTCTTGACTTAATCTCACCGTAATCAAACAAAGCCTGTCAATCAGCATGACTAATATTCTCATCTAACATCAAATGTATGCCATGTCAGCCTATCTTTGTTGATATTCATGTGCAGATAACATGGCTATGAGAATGTACTCGCTCATGCTCCCGTAATATCTGACGACCACCAGATACTGACTTTGCAGCACTGCGATGCTGATTGGATAACAGTAATTTTGTCGTTTGTGATTCTTTAAAAGAAGCCCAAAAGAACCTAATCGTTTAGATCTTTGTCGAGACATTCTGCACAAAACACAAACTTCTTCAGAGCATTTCACGCCCTCATCTTCTGGTTCCTAGCTATCCTGATTCTATCAGTTTTGTGATACACTTACATATGAAGGCAAAGACTGGAGTTTACAGTTTTTAGTTGGATGAAAATACACGAGTTCGTATTGGACGCAAATCTTCTGAGGGAAGCTTTAGAGATAACTCACATTGATTAGGCTCATCAGTTGGTGTCACCTCCGTCGGGTGATGCAATCATGGACTTTGTGAATGAGCTAGGCTATACAGAGGAATATTGTCAATGATCAACCAATGTCTCACATGCAAGATTTATGGGTTTGATAGGCCCAGATTATCCGTTACTTCGGATGCCCCTTTTAGGGTCTATTATTACCTAGTAACAAATGTTGACTATGCTTAAACTCATTGGGGCCGTAAGAAAGGAATTTGTATAAGCGAATGCCAGACTTTTCTAGCGATATAGGCCAATTCTAAGCATTGCTCCTCAATAAGGGGAACAAAAGAAGCGGGGAAGAAAAAGGGGCGAAAAGGAAGTAGAACTAAACCTCATGTTATTCCTTACTGTGGTTTACCGAAGTTAATTAAAAATTCTGCCATTTGGGAATCGAACACATACAACATTCACCAAAGGTCTTTGTGTCTTGCGTCATCTTGCCTGGCACAAATAGAATGGGAAGAAGTTCACCAAACATGCGAAAATCTCAAGTTCTGCCCCAACAGGCGATGAAAGAACTCAGGAAAGATGAAAGTCTTTGAATGCCCAAATTCCTAAGGATCTCATCACGATACAGCATATGGGAATGCACCTTACAACATGCTTACATGGAAATGGTTTTTGAAAAGCATGTATGATAAGGAAAATTATCAGCCTGGAAAAGGGAGGGAGGAAAGAAAAAGTCGCTTCTAAAGCCGGATTCAGTCTAAGAAACCACACAATCTTACAAGCCAACCCAAACTTAGTTCCTTCTAAAAGCAATCCAAACCTGCACCTGCAATGAACTCCTAAGGTTACTAAGAAAAACCCTTCATAGCCTTCACATGTGGTGATAGCTATCTCCAAAAAGGTTGGGTTAAAGTGCAGAAAGTTCGCAAAAGGAAAAATGTTCTCTCAAGCTTGATTGATGAAGATTGAAGAGGTTCACAATGAACCTGCCATGCTGAACCACAAGAGTGTAGGTGAAGACTATGATCTTAATCGACCTATTCAGATAAGTTTGGAAACTTTTCAGGCCTATGGTCAAGCACCTATTGGTGGAGTGGCTATTTGTGAACAAGTAGAAGAAGAGGTCGGCCTCCATACCACCCACCCCCACTCGACAACTCCCTGTTTGTCGTAGAAGCAAGGTAAAGCCTAAATTGCAACTGCTGTTTGAACAAGCTGCACAATCATCTGTTGGCTCTCGGCGCAGGCCGGAATAAGGAGAGTACCACGGATTAATTTATATTCCTGAGGCAGATCTCTGGCAACTAAGAGGCATTCGATTCTGGGTCCCTCTGACACAACATAGGATGAGCATCCGAAAAATATAGTTCGTGATTCTCTCGTCTTCTGCAGATGCTGAAAATGGGCTCTGACAGGATATTACTACCAGTACTTGTAAACATTGAGGTTCTTATGCTTGAAGATTGCTACAAGGTGAGGAAAATATCACAACAGTGGTTTAGAGGAAAAGATAGACACCCTGAACTTGATGAAGGCGCAGGCCTGGATCAGACTCCTTGGTTTTAAATTTAAAAACACTAACTATGTATAGTCTCGACCTCCACCAGAGCATGAAGACATGGATGAAGACCAGGCTGGACCAAACCCTAGACAAAGTCATGAGGCTCTTGCTGGACCACACCCTAAGCCCATGCATGACGATTTCATTGCTACAGTATACCCAAAAGTTCATGAAATCTTAAAACATACAATGAAGGAACATGTTTACTTGGAAAATCCTCTAAGCTCGTCAGGGACTCTCTCATCTATGAAAAATTTAGATGATGCTTTCACTTTTGATGATCAGTTCCTAAATGATAAGCCTACGGAAGAGGAACCAGGGAAAACTACTATGGAAACTAAAGCTGAATCTATGGTCATTGTTCCCATTCATCAAGCCTCTACATTAGTTACTCCTCTATCCACAACCATCATTGATCTTTCACCACCAAAACCGGTATCCTCTCCACTATAAGAACCAATCATTGCAAATAAAAACAACCATTCCACTTCTACCTCCTCCACAACAAAAAAGCATAACAAATTCTTCGTTAGCCTCTCATGTCTTGACGCTGGAACAAAGATGTGCTGATCGTGAAAAGAAACACAAACTCTAGGAATAGACGATCAGGCTCTCTCATTTGGATTTTCACATTGGGCTTAGAGATCTGCCTTATTAGTTCAATAAACCGCTCAATTGAAGTTGCCTAAAAGAGGTTTGTACACTAGCCCTATACAAGCTCTCCCCTTCGAGGATCGCTTCAGAGAATCTGCCCCGAAGTGATATGAAAGAAATTCTATCACCAACGGTTGTTGTCTTGAGAGTTAGTTCTTTTCAAATCATTCACCCGAACATGTGGCTCTTTTATGAAGGTCTATGATCGGTGTCTATGAAATGCTGCAAACAGGGACGAGTTACTTGCTGAAAAAGATAAGTCTCGAAAGAAGAGACAATCGTAACGATTAAGATCTCTCCTCATCCTCCACCAGATTCAGTTTAAGCAAGAAGGAAAAGACATTCTGATTATGATGGCTTAAGGCCTTCCCAAAACAGCCTCCAGCTCCTTCAGTCCTCAGCCTGTGAAAAGGAAAAACTTCTGACACTAGAGAAGCTCCCCTTCCAGCTCCTCAAGTAGAGTACGTTATCATTCTGAACAAAAGTCAAAGATGTGTCTGTGTACCAAGATGATGTGAATATTCCTCAGATTCATGAGCGACACCAAATACTTGCACATCTTCCCACGATCAAGGATACTTTTAGACCAGACTAGTTGAATCAAGCTTATACCAGAGGAAGACAGTACCAGAGAGAAACTCCAGAACTGGACAGGATCATTCCCTAGAATGATTTACAGAAACTTTTATGAGAACAATTGGAGGCAACGTACTTGCTAGTTCGTATCAGATCCAGATGAATACAAGCCTTACTACGGGCAGATTGGCTTCTATAACTGTAACACCCCTAAAAATATGACCAACGCTTAGGGGTTAAGTTACCACTTGGAGTGTACTTCATAATACACAGCGCTAGTTACAAGAGAGCGACACGACTCTCTAAAAAGTGTCGTTTGTTGAAAAACAATCTCATTATTTTATGAAATCAAAAGTAATAGTCCTGTTTCCCATAATTGCATTCACATGAAAACTTGAGTAAAGACTCCAATGCACATTCTAATAATCCAAGCATCTAATTACTCTGGAGGGAAAAAATTGCTTTTTAAATTCGTCAAATTAATGTTTGCTGAGTTATAGTCTTGTTTAAATACGAATGTAAGCTTTCAAATGAATGTATTTGTCTACTGTATCATCACAGTACCATGTAAAAATCCCAAAGATTTATAAAGAATGCACGACACATTTTATGTCACAAATTAGTACCATTCTTTATCCCATAGATTTATAAGAATGAACTATATGGTTTTATGAACCCAATTTAATGTCACCAAAATGTTTCAAGTATGTATATTGCCACTTATTCAAGCGAAACGTAAATATTACCATTGTGCAGTATAAAACAATTGTTTACAATTATCTCTAAGCTCATGAAACTGATTCCCCCCCAACTAATATAACATAAAAAAAAAAATAGTAAGAATTCATATGTTATTTGTTGGTGGACCTTGTTATAGTCCCAACGTGATACGACATGTTATAACGTTCGTTTTGCCGATGTGATAGCTAGTTCACTCTCCGAACGGGGATTGTCAATCATGCCGAAGTTAATAGATCTGTTTTTATATCATTCGCGTGGATATCAAGTTATAACGTTGTTTTGTTCCGAGGTAGATCGCAAATCACGCCGACGGGATCCTACACAACGAAGTAGATCTCATTTCATAACAATTCGCGTCGTCACCCTCCAATGTGTGTATTTTACAGTTCATGAGTAGCTATGTGACGTTTAGGCGTTGTATATTATGTACCCGTTCTCAGGTGTCCCCTCCAAGAACACTAGTCCCGCGGCAGCTGATTTAATAGAATATGTACCCCGTTACCGGATGTCCGTCCAAGAACACAGTCCTGGGCAGTAAAAAGTGCGCAGTACGTAACTTGTTGTTATAAGTTTTCAATCCTGCTTTCAAGCTAATCCGTATCATTTCAAAAGTAATGTATATAATATTTTGTAGACAAAAAATGTAAGTCAAGTTTAATATATCCCATAGCGAGCTTATGCAAATAAGCTAAGGGGTTAAACCTATTTGAATCGACCATTGTAAATAATATTTGCAAACAAGCATGCTTCTCACCCCATAAAAATATATTGTAAAACCAGTTAATGGTGTGTTCATGGCGGCTAATAAACTCACCTTGTGATCAGAGACCTACGATCAAATAATCTCATATAAATCACAACCGAATCTGCAGGAATCTCACGGACACGACCCTATAATTATGTCGCTCTATTGATAATTCCAGTATTAAATACGTTCAACGATGGCTACATCGTTAACGACGAAATCATACATATTTTCTAATATGTATATTATTCATATATACATGTGAATGAGAAAATCCACTTGCGGTTCTATTAAACCTTAACCCTTAGTCATTTATTATGAAATATATACTATTTTCCGTCCAATCATAGCTTATGTCGAATATTTACCGAAAGTTACATATTATTTTTAGACTCCTTTCCGTTTTTTGAAAATCCCGAACAGTGGTTCTTAAATATACTTAATTGAAATTAATAGATCAATCAGACCTTTACTTTTGACCCGCTATGTACTTATTTTTAAAAACTGACAATCATCGCCGACTAATAGTAGAACGTCATTACGAACATACATTTCGTGTGTTTGCCGCGTAAGGCCTGTGAAACGGACTCGAAAGTGCTCAATCCTTTAAATTAATAAACCGTCAGATTTTAATATATATTAAAAATAACATATTTTTTCTATTTAAAGTGTATCTTATTCCTGATTTCACTTAGTTTTGTTTATTGGGAGTTAAAAGACCACCTACAAAAAAAACACACACCACACACACCACACACACACACCCCACACACACCCCCCCCACCCCCCCCCAAATTCAACCCCCCCCCCCCCCCCCCCCCCCCCCCCACCCCCAAAAAACTCCGTTTTATATCACAAACGTCCGTAAAATATAATTTGTTATAGTTTGTAAACTAAAGTTCTGTACTTTTCAAAGTCTCGAATCGGCCCGAATCTCATTTTCCTTTTTGTTTTCTGCTCACAAATTATCCGTTATACAAAACGCGCCAAAGTCCGTTTTTGTTCAAAACTTCGTCTATATAACTTATATTAATATCGCTTTATACATTATTATCATATCCAGTTTTAAGTTTAAAATATTAATATAACATTTTACTTAGACGTCGCAAGTTTAGACAGATTTCATCACATTATACATTTTATCGATAATATAAACGAAATAATCGAATACTTTTAAATTAAACGCACCCTTTTTCGGTGTCAACACAATCAAACGCACCCGTTTCGGTAATCAAACATACCCGTTTCGGAGCAAACCAAACCCGACAAAACAACCCGACGCCCCGACTGTCCACGGCTGTCCCACAGCCTAACCCACGAAACCAAACCCGACACCCTTGTTGGTCATAAACACGAACCAACCGTACCCTAAGTCTGTCCTAAACCAAACAGCCCCTTCGGCTTTGTTAAACCCATAACCAAACGCACCCTAAGTGGTTGTTTATCAGCCAAAGCTTCCCTGTCTCTTTTATAACAAAACCAAAACGCTTGCCTTGTCTGGCTGTGTGAACCACAAAACAAAAGCGCAACCATTAGCTGGTGCAAACCACAAACCAACGCACCCGCTGGTGGTGCAAAACCATAAAACAAACACCCCTAGTATGCTTCTTTAAAACCATGAAACACCATCCTTTTCGAGGTGGTTTACAACAAACGCACCCATATCTCATTTTAACAACCATTGTGTGTGGCTGACCAGCGGACCAAAACAAACACCCCTAGCTGTTGTCCCTTAAACCAAACGCACCCTTGTGCGTGTATGAAAACCAAACGCACCCGCTGGTGGGGGTGATGGGGTGGCGGTGGTGGTGTTTTACCACCAAAACAAACACACCCTTAGTGGCGGCTAGCAAAACCCACACGCACCCTTTTCTATTTTAATAAACCACGCACACCCTTTTCGGGTGGTTTTACAACCCGAACGAAACAAACACCCTTTTGGTGTTTATGCTAACCTACACGCACCCTTGGTGGCTTATAACCCAAACCCAACGCACCCTACGGTGCGGCTGAAAACCACACGCACCCTTTTTGGGTGACGGCTATGGTGATAATGATGGTGGTATAATGATCATAGTGGTGGTATGATGATGATGGTGGTGATGGGTTGCGGCTGTCGGAGAGGGGGAGGGGAAAAATGGCGCGTGGCGGCGAGTGGTGAAGTGGATCGGATAGATCCGGAGATGAGGGGCATTTTTGGATTCGGTCGGAAAAGTCCGCTGGAAAAGTTTTCCGGCGACGGCAGCGAGGCGGCGGTGGTGGCCGGAGGCGGTGCCGGCGGCGGCTGGTGGTGGCCGGATATTTGGAGAGGGAGAGAGAACTAGTGAGTGTGTGTTTTTATATAACAAAAATGAGATAAAATGTTTTTAAAATTTATATTTATAATAAACTTTAAAATAAAAGTGGCAAGCCCCTCATAGTTTAGGGTTAAAAGTGTAACTTTTTAATATAGTTTTGATAAAAAGTGGTTCGGGACTCGTTTGAGCGACTTAACGGATGATTCGAGTCACGAAACTTGCGCCATTGTTTTTCAAATCATTTTTCTGATAAAAATGAGTATTCACTCGACTAATTTTCGTAAACGTTTTATAGAATTTATTTAAAACGTTTATTGTTTATTTTGTATATTTCCGATAAACTTTGTCCGTAAAAATAATCCTTTTACTCGAATATTTGCGTATTTAACAAACGTCACCGAATAAAATGTTAAATGATTTTATTTAATATTTTTATTAAATAAATAGTGATAACCAAAAATAAATTTGATTATTTTTGTGTCGGTACGCGTTGTGTTCAAAATTTTGCGAGGGCATTTCAGTCACCTTCTGACTGTTTTCGGGTCTCGGTCAAAACTAAAAAGTTGTCTGGAATATCGTTTTACATCAAATTGCTTTAGAGTCCGAGTTGTGAAAACGTGGTTTAGCTGCTCGTTTTTGATAAATCAACCTAGGAATAACTTATATCTCCTTTAAAATTCCGAAAATTCTCGGATGTTACAGTACCTACCCCTTAAAGAAATCTCGTCCCGAGATTAAATTTGTGTTATCCGATTGTGTGACCAAGGAAAAACTTAAGGTTTAATAACTCGTTCTAAACAAGACGTTGATAACTTTATTCAGCAAAATTCGGTGTTTCTACACTTCTCAATCTACCAAAAATTTTGGCTAGGTTTGTCCAGGATATTTAATCCATCAAAATGGGTATCTCAAAATATATCATTACAGATCTTATGACTGGTATAACCGCGTTATAGGGAAAGTCTCATTATAGTGAAAACCTCAAGAAGAAAGGTGTAGTCGCGTGAGTATGTTTGTATAAGTTTCTAAATGTCCGAGGACGAAGTCTCGTTTGTACTATCTGTAAGGTTCGATGATTCACATCAACTGTGCTTATTGGATGTAAGTACCCAACTTACCTTGGCATTACTTAATTAATATCATGACGTTAAATTATGGTGTACTATTTGTCTGTCAATGAGTAATTCAACGAATACTATATCGACATATGCTTATCTAGTTTTAAGAGATTTCATCACTTTGTTGATAAAGTGTACAAGTCTGGGACCACTCCAGACCCAACCACAGCAACCATAAGACAATAACTATGACAAATGGTATGGGATTGCAGAGGGTGAGGACCCCTTCGAGAAACAATATCCCAATATGTGGATTTAATGGTTTAAATTAATTTGAACACACACACCTAAATATATGATTTATGTCGGGAAGAGAAATTCACAAGTTGTAATTATAAGTAGTCTTAGCATCTTAGTTCGTAATTAGCAGTGATCTTATTTTTAAGCTTAGCATGGGAAAAGTGAAAAATCAGGGATGATGAAGTTATCTTTTAGACACTTAATTATGCTTTTTGTTCTATGATCCTTAAAGTTACCAATGAGGTAATGAAAACAATACATTATGTCAACACAAATAAGTTGTAGTTAGGTAGTTATATATCAAGAAAAATCATAAAAAGAGAAAAAAGTTTTGAAAATGGGAATTTGGGTGTTTTATAACTTGTGAACTTTTAACCCTCTCAACAAAAATCTTTGCTACTTTTCAAATGTTTAGTTTGAGGAAGTTTCGAGGTATTTGGTTATAAGGCATGTGATATTGCGTGAGGACACGCAATCGTTTAGTTTGGGGAATTTTGATATGTGTGAAATACACATATCTGTTATTACCTAAAATAGCCCAATTAAACCCAAAACAGACCAAAAATGGCAAAAATATGCTTGTATTTGTGTTTTGTGTGTGTAGGTACGGATATATCAAAAATTACAAGAAAACCGTCAAAAACAGGCAAGCACGGACACAAGAACGGAAGAGTGAACAAGAGAGCCAAAGATTCAAAGCCAAAGTCAAAGGAAGTCAACTTCAGTCAACCTTGGTCAATAAAAGTCAAAGCCACAAAAGGACAAAACCCAAAATGATTCAAAAAAGCCCTTCAAGTTTCAAAAGTTGCACAAGTGGTCCCTAAACCTAAATGGGCCACACCCGGATCCAAAAGCCCAAATCTTATGTCCAATAACCCTTTCTTAAAACCACAGGACCATTCTTGCTATTTCTTAAACCTTTTTTTACACTACACCTTTTACTTCCCCATTTTCACCCCATGGTAAAACAAAGGGCAAATGAAAATTAAAGGGTACGGAAGACAATTCAAGGTCTCTCTTACAAGATGCTGGATAAATCAGTCTTTATCAATGGATAATCATTTAACCTTCTCCAAGAAGAGCGCACGCAACAATAAAAGAAAACAACTTAATGTGGGTTTTTGTAACTAAAATACGCACAAAAGAAGCACAACCCTGGCAATCCTCAGGTGTCCACAAATCAATGATTGAAGAAATGATTGGTTGAGATTAAAAGTTTGAGAGCAAGGCAAGAGGACCTAGAAGCTTCTTTCAGAGCATATAAATAGGCCTCATTCTCACACACTTAAAGGGCCGATTTTTTATCTAGTTTTTAGTAATTTAGTCTACCTTAAATTCGTATTTTCCTTAAATGTAATTTTGTAATGTAATCAGCTTCTTTAATTAATGAAATTCAGTCTTTAGTGTTTTAAATCTCATTTTCTAAGCTCTCATTTAAAGTCATAAGCTCTCTTAATAAGCCATATTGTCTTAATAAGCTAATAAGCTCATAATAAGCTCTTTCAGTCTATAAGCTGAAATAGAGCTATTTAAATTCAGTATTAATCTACTTAAACCTTAAATCAGTTAAATCTTACATGGAACTTATTGGATTTGAGCTTTTGGAAGGGGATCTTAACTTGGAAGAGATCCCAAGGACTTATACCCTAGCTTATTAATAAGCTAGGGAGCTTGTAGCTGCCTTTATTGGTTCCTTTTGTTTAGCTAAAGGATAAAGTAAGTTTCTCTTTTCATTTGTCTCTAATTTCAGTTTAAATTGCTTAGTTATAGCTTATATGCTTAATATTGCTTATTTGCTTATTCTCTTTGCTTATTAGTGTTTAAATATCTCTTCTAGTGCTTATTAGTTATATGTTCTAGTCTGTTTTTGCTTAAATAGTTATAGATCATTAGTTACTAATTTCTGTCATAAAAACTCATAAAATCCAAAAATATTAGTTTAATTAGTTAAGATCTTAGAATTTTGCTTATTCAGTTGTTTAATCATGATTGTTAAGTTTGTTTTAAGCTAGTTTTTATCTGGTATTTAGTATTTGTTCATTAGATTTCTCTTAAAAAGTTTTTCTCAAATCTGTCATAATCTAAAAGGGGTGTTTGGTTTAGTGCACTCTTGATTTACACTAGCAGTACTAACATCAGTTAGTACTGCTGAACCTTTACACTACCAGTACTAACCATAAGTTAGTACTGTTAGCTTAGATTTTAGCTTGTCAAATTCAGTAGTATTAAGTTTAGTTATAGCTTATTATGAATTTAGCTTTAGTTTTCATTTTCTAGCTTATTTCATAGCTTAATTTTGTTCTTAAAAGTCAAATTGCATCAGCAGTTCTTTCACTTGAAAGTACTGCTGAACTTTTACACTAGCAGTACTAACCTCAGTTAGTACTGCTGTGTTCTTAGTTTAATTTAGAACAGTAATTTTAGGATTTAGCTTATCAAACTTTGTAGGACTTGAGTTTTAATATAGCTTAATATAGTTTAAGTCTTTAATTTTGTTTTCTAGCTTATTGTCTTAGCTTATTTTTCAAAATTGATATGATTCGTCGTGTATAATCCCCACCGACGCTTGTAGAACTCCGAATCGTCATTCAAATATAATTTCTTGGAACTCTTTTTAAACTCATATGTTTTTGATCCCCTACATACTAAAACTCTTTGACAAACGTAGATCATTGAGGATAAATTTCATCCGCTAGATAATAACCTTTTTCGTATGTTTTTCCGTTTACTACAAACGGAGCTTCTGGAGCTTTATCCAGTAGAAGGTCATCAAATAACGGTGAACCATATAAAACATTAAGGTCATTATTTTCTCCCCCTCTCTCCCCCCCCCCCCCCCTTACCTCCCAACAATAAATCAAGCCGAAAACCACAAATGTTGATCCGCCGCAGCCTCAAGCATGATATTGCGTGTATTTTTTAATCACTCTTATGAATTGACCATAGTAAGGATTTAGACACTTTGTCTATTCCAATATGGATACAACCACATGCTCCCAGGAGCATTCCTGTAAGCCCACTTTCCTTTCATCCAATTCATATATATGTTGGACATCTTCTAAATTAGGTTTTCTCAAATACTTTTCAACATACAATATATATGCATTTAGTGAAGTTCCATAAATATTCTCGTGAACAACGTTCAGCAACTTGCAAATACTCATCAAATGCATCGGGTGATGCACCATATGCCAATTGGCGTATGGCGGATGTGCATTTCAAAATAGGACTAAAACCTAAACGAACGGTACAATCGGAGCGTTGTTTAAAAAAAGAAAGTAATCGGGAAGGGTCAACATCATAATTAGTAATATCATGCACGATTTTTTTAAAAAGTGTAGAACTCATACGATACCTTCGTCGAAAATATTCTTCCGGATATATGGGTGGCGAGTTTGCCTCCCCAAAATAATCGCGCCTTAACTTTTCTTCCACCAATTCTCGTTCGCATGGTATGAATCTCCTAGTATTTTTTTTCCCGAACTTTCGGCTTCATCATCTAACAAAGCTTCATGTTGCTCTAAATATTCGCAATATTGTGTATATTGATCCATATCCAGTTTAGCGTAATAGTCGTAAAAATCGGGCATATCATTGTTAGAATTCATATTGTTGTGTATAAAAGTAGTGTGTGAAAAAATTATAAGTTTTATGGGGTTTTTATAGGATTTAAGTGGGTAAAATTAACCAAAAAACAAAACAAAAACGGCTATATTTTTTCCTACTGTTATTTAACGGCTAGTTTAAAAAAAAATTATATAACCCGAAAACGCGAGACCTGAAAACGCGACACACGGTACAATGTCTCGTGTTTTCAGGTCGTGTTTTTCAGGACCATTTGGGCTGAGGATTACGGCTTGAGACGCGAAAATGACACTTCTGTTGTGGTTGTGGCGTTTTCGTCCAAAACGCAAAAAAAATACACCATACCGTGAGCTCTTATGGTGGGAGTGATGTTTTTGGTGTTATGAGGTATTTTGGTGTTATGGAAAAAATGTTAATGTGGCAACACTTTTCCCATAACGCCAAATGATGGCACCATAGGGTACCCAATGCTCTTACCAAGACCTCTCCTGTCACTTTAAAGTACAAAAAGTACCAGTAATACCCCTTTTTTCCCTCAGTTTAGGGCATCCACAATGCTCCTACATTGCATCATTCAATAGATGCTATTAAGTGTTCAATCCATTGTGAATGATCCATATGGCAAGTTGATTGAATAAATGTTCAATTCTGTACAAACCCTCATTTTACAATAAAAGTGGGGACCTCATTGTCCTTGACAACTATATATGGTATTATATATTAAAGAAAACATGCAAAAGATGATGTGGTGTTCAAATAAACTTTACTAAAGGTTTAATGGGTTGTAAATGTGTTTTTGAAAGAAATAAAATGTAGATGTGGCAACCTATTAAACCTTGTAATATACAACCCATTGGTGATGCCCTTACAGTGCAATACAGTTTTTTGTCAGTTTCTGTTTCGTATTTTTTGATAGTTTAGTATTTTTCGCTTGTAAAACTTTATAATTTTTGTTTTGCATTTTCCGTTTCATAGTAAAATAACATAAACAAAATTATAAAAATAAAAAATGGTTAAAAATTTTAAAAAAAACTAAAAATATTAAAGAGAGGTATTTGCAACATTTTAAGGGGTGTCCCAATAACCAACCCTTTTCTAAAATGGCAATGTTAGGACCAATCAACCGATCTACTTTATCGATTACTCGTTAGATGTTTATTATTTATTATGAAATTACATGTGGTTTGATGTTTTGTCATATTAATTTTTGTTACATCTACATAAGGCTGGACGGTATAAGGTGAAAACTCACATTGTGAGTTTAAAACTCACACGTGAGTTCCATCCCAGTTAATTAAAGTCGTGCGCGAGTTAAAGTTTTGAGGAGAGAGTTGTGAGTAACTCACCACTGGTGAATTTTATAAAAGTTGGCTCTCTCTTTTGGTTTTAATGTATTTTATTTTGGTTGTGAGTGTGTGTGAGTATTTAGTGAAATATATTTTAATAAAATGGTTATTTTAATATAAGATGATCTTTTAGTCACTATTACGATTAAAAAGTGAGTGGTAGTGAGTTTAAAAGTTAGAGAAAGAAAGTTGATGTGACGGTGAGGTGAAAGGTGAGTTTTCACTCACCGTACCATCCACTAATGTTAAAAAAACCTTTCATACAATAATTTGTAATAACAATTTACTCATTTATTTATTTTTATTTTTTACTAGCTCCTGTTTTTAAAAAAAATCATCTTAATGCACCTTATTTTGTAAAAAGAAAATTGTGAAATATATGTATTTATAGCATTATTCTTGAAAATAAGGCTAGATGGTATAAGGGTGAAAAACTCACCTCACACGTCAGTGTCACATCAGTTTTCTCTCTTCAACTTTAAAACTCACCACAACTCATCTTTCAACCGTAATAAGAACTCACCTTACAACTAAAACTCACCGTACTCACCTTTTTTTATTTAAATACTTTTATTCATAAACTAAAAACGTAAATTTTTACATAAACGTAAACTAAATTAAAAAAAACTATTCATAGATTAAAAACTTAAACGATACATAGATAAATAAAAACGATACGATACATAGATAAATAAAAACTTAAACGTAAACTAATGCTGCAAATTATACTTCGCCTTGATCTTTGCCCTTGCTTCATCCATTTCCAACCGTTGGTCCCCAGTCAAGTGATCGTATGGCTGGAGATAGAACCTTATGTCTTCTTGTTGTGTTCGATACTCCTGAGCTACAACCTCTCGTTCACGACATTCCACCTCCCTCCTTTTGATCTCCATAAATGTTAAGCGTTCTGCTTTCTCCTGAGCTGTCATCTCGGTTACCATCAACCTAGCCAATGCATCGTCATTCAGAGTTGACGATCCCGACGTTTTCGACCCTATATTTTTCCCATCAACTCTCGCTTTGTCCCTACCCCCTGGTCGTCAAATTTCCTGCACCTCATCTTCATCGACAACATTAGTATTCATATTAACACTAGCGTCCCCAGACTCTATGTTGAACGACCTAGAACCAGATGACTTGTGTCTCTTGCTACCTCCCTCAGACCCTGTGTTGAAGTTTAGAAATGCTATTTCTTTAAATTTTGGACTATCTTTTAAAACATCCCAACAATGACAAAATTTAAAGGGGATTCCGGTTTTAGTTTGATAGTGAATCATTGCCCTTTGAACGTAATCTTCATCTCCGGCTCCACTTTCCTACGCCATACGCATGATGTTACCGTACACTCCACAAAACCAAATCACGGCCAGACGCATCGTCTTCCATTTTCCCACAACCATATCGTACGTTCGACGACCAACCTGTTTTGGTTTGCTCTCTATGTACTCCAAAACCTCACACCAAAAGCCATCTTGCTTCCTCGCGTTACCATGCTTGCTGTTTTTAGAAACGGCAACCCAACCTTTAGCCAACGCAATTTCTTCCTCAGTTGTCCACGCAATCTGCCGGGGTGCATCATCGGTTTGAATCGTCCTCTTTTGGCGGTTACGGGTTGGCTTCTTCTTCTTCGTTGGTGAGGTCGTGACTTGTTCACCCATTGCCTCGTGAGGATTGGGTTCTTGCCAATAACCGGTGTTTTCTTATGAAGACTTCAAAAATTCCGGCGTGTACAAATCTTTGATCGAAAATGCATTAATCAGAGACATGGTTGGATCCGTACGTGGTTGTGATGACAAACCACCTATCTGGGTTTGTGAGACGTAGTCTTGGTGGCTAAATGGAAACGAGGAATGTTGGGACGAGTGATCCTAAAACGCGTTAGGCTGTGACCCGTAACCGTGAAACCCGTATTGTTCCGGTGCCGGTGCCGGGTTTTGGTATGGTTGGTTTGGGTAAGGTTGGTGATAGTATGATTGTGTCCGTAATAAGTTCAGGTTCGGTGATGGGTTTTGGAGCGTAAACGTGACTTCGGGTGTCGACGGATTGCTTTGGTTGAGGTTTCTTGGTTGACGTTTGTTGGGTCGGGGAGTGTTTTAGTGAGACATTATTTTTGAAAATAAAATTGAGTGTGAAGTTTTTAGAAAGATTGTATATAAATAGTAAGAGTTTTGTATAAAAATATGTGAAGTAGTAGGTATTTATAGGTAAAAAGTGGGATTTTTTTTAAAAGTTTATATATATATATATATATACAATGGTTACATTAAGAGGGGCCCACCAAAATTTAAAACTCCTACTAAGTGAGTAACTCACCTAATGCACACAGACATTCGGCCAAACTCACCGAGCAAATGCCTAACATTAAAGTCACTTTAAGGGCCTGGGTAAGAACTCACACGTGAGTTTGAACTCACCGCGGTGAGTTCCCCCTTATACCGTCCAGCCTAATACCCTTAATCTAGAAAACCACTGCCATTTGGGTTAGTGGTGGGTGTTGTGTTTTGATGGTTCATCCACGTCAAAGAGTGATGGTTCTTCATTTTCTTCGTGCTTGTTGGGTTGGGTCCTATTTCGTAAGCCTCGACATGTTACCTTTCAAATGTTCCTTTAATTATGCATCATTGAGGATCAAGTTATACTAAAAGAACGTGTATTTATTATGGATTATGTTTACGTACTTTTAATATTTATGTGTATGAAGCGTTCATACCCGTGCTTTGCACCAGGCTTGTTTTTGGGCAAAATCAAACTTTACTTATGTGAATTAAATCATTTCACTTAGGCATTCAAAGAGTACAACTTAATCTGACCAAATATATTAAACTTGCATTAAAATAGATATAATTTTGATCATAATCCCATATTCCCATTTATAGTAAGTTGGCAACTTACAAAATCCATCGTCTAGTCATCTACGCTTATAGATAATGAGTTTGAGCTTTATTAAACTAAATTTACATGAGTGATCATAAATACAAACACCATTTTTATTTTGATTTAGTAATAACTTATAAGATGTTACGATTGATTCTTTTATTTAATAAGTTTTTATGCGTCTCATTTTCATTCGTTTTGATGATTCCCTTGGAGACACCATTAGAAAAAGACAACTAACGTCTTATAAAAATATCATGTGATACAAATATATGCACAACCAAACAAACTATGTTTTTGTGAGTAATTGCAAACGAAAGAACATGTATTTCTTCTATAACATAAAAAGTATAAATATAACATTTTACATCTAAATTTTCTACCAAAAAAACTAAACATTATTGTTCCTATTGAATAAATTAAATCATATTATATCCCATGTATAACAATATTTGCTACAAATTCAATTACAATAATATATATATAGTCAAGCTCCTAGTTATTTTGTTGGTCGTCTGGTCCCTAAAGCTTCAATCATCCGTTATTAATTAAAAAACGCAACACTTCATATTCTTAATCTTACATTCTTCATTTTAGAAAATGAAAAGACCCAACATTTGAAAAGCGTAGGAACACTTGATCTTCTTGATCTATTAGTGTGTGTTATGGCCTAATGTCACACCCCGTCTAAAGCGGAAACACGGGGCATGACGAAGGGATTGATCGTCATAACACATGGTAACAACATCAAGAAAACTAAATGCATTCCAAATAAAAGTGCATGACGTCCTCCGACAACAAGTGGATACTTGTGTCATGACTAGTCGAATCACGACATACAGTCAGAATTATTACAAAACAACTCCTCAAACTTGGAGTGATACATGTCTAAAATGATCTGATTACATAACCATAAATAAAACCTTGAAATGCAGTCTGCCAAAGAAAAGATCCTCAAGGGATACTCTTAAGTCTGCTAAAGGCCTTCTAAACTTGTGACATCACTGAGCATTAACTTCACCTGAAAATGATACTCGAAAACGTCAACATAAAGTTGGTGAGCTCGTAGGTTTAGAGTGTAAACCCATTTGCTGTGCCAGAATTTAAAGTGGGACAATAGCGCAATACAATAGCGGAGTGCAAGTAGTATGAATAGTATTCCCTCAACAACAAAACAAATCATGTCATATCATAGCAATCCAGTCAAATCAACAAGTCAATAGTGGCCTAAGCGCTTATAGTTTTCCAAACCTATCGCCTACCAGCTAGAGCTACACGGTCGGCTAAGTAGTTGTATGAAGAATTGATAACATGATCATCGCAGATAGATCATGTATATAAGAACATCAAGTACGCAATTATAAGCACATATGAATATTGTCCAAAAGCAAAAAGATAGTTTAGCACAGTAGTAAAATAGTTTAAAAGATATTTGAGTATCATTTCCCCCCAAGGAAAGTGGTTTAAAAGTGGGGCTACAAAGACTCACCTTAATTTAAGAATGAATAGTAGCTGATATAAGATGATCAAACAACAACGTGCAACGACGCCCAGTCACAACCTAACAATTAATGTCCAACTAAGAAATATATTTATAATGTACATTTGAATTTATGCATATGAGTTTTAAAAGTGTTTTTGTATCACTGTCTTTAGTATTATTTGTTATGTGGTGGTTGACAAGTTCGACTCAAAAAAATACATCAAAGTATAAAAATAGACAAGTAACACAAATAAGAAGTAAACAAATAGCCGATAAGCAATTATTAAAATATGTTTCCGCAATCTTCCCAGAAAACCCCAAGTTATCTAGATTAAGTGTTTAAATTATAAGTATTAACACGTTTTAAATATACGAAATAAATAGTAGGTGTTTTATAATCTATAAAATTATATAATATATTTTTTGTCCTTTAGTCGATTATTAAAATGATAATATTTTATTATTTTGTCTTTTTGTCGGGTTTTTAAAAAAGTAGGACCTTGTAAAAATATTTCTAAGTATGATATTTTTATAAAATTTCAGCATGACTTGTTCGTTTATAAACACTTTCCAAGGTCGTAGACCTTATTCCAAATCACTTCTTCAAACTTAAACCAATTTCTGACAAATACCAAATCCTACGTTTTCGCTACGTTTTATCCGAAACACATTTCCAAACGACTATTTAAACCATCCTAAAATTATATAAGTATAATTCAAATAAATCGATCAAAAGTCCGTTTTATATGTTTGAGTTTGCTTGCTTTTCACTTATTGGGCCATAAGGCCCAATGTTAGTCCAAAATCTTTAGTTTAGCTTTTAGTCCATAATTGGCTCAATATCGAGTTTACTAGTTAGCCCAAATAAAAGAAAAGCCCAATAAAATCAATAAGCCAAAAATATCAAATAACCAAAATAATCATTTCGGTAAGTTACGAAAATAAGCCGAAGCTCTTTGGGCTTTTGTTGGACCGGTCGGTACGCATAAGCCTAAACGAACACTTCAAAATACAATAAGCCCAAAAAAATCCAATAAGCTATATAACAAGAAAATAAGCACTTTTAGTGTCAAAATAAGCCAGAACATTAAGCCACGAAAATAAGCCAGACCTCACAAGCCCAAGCCTAAGCCTCGGTTGGGCTTGGCTTGTTTGAGCCGAGACTTTATAGGCCCAAAATAAGCTATAACGAGCTTAAAAATAAGCCGTTAAGCTACGAAGCCTTTTTAGTCTCAAAAATAAGCCACTAAATAAGTAATAAAAATGGACCAAAAGTTTAAGGGACCAAAGACGATGTTTCTTTTGTTTCCTTTTTACACCGAAACCAAAATAAGCCATAATAAGCACTCGAACGCTTATTAATAAGCCAAAATAAGCTATAAGCATTTATGACAAAAAGTTTTATTTCACCAACACAACCATTATATTATAATGATACTTTACCCAATATTTCTTTTTATTTCATTCGAACCAAACGCGTACTTTTAACACTTTTATAACTTTTAACT
Organism: Tanacetum coccineum; assembly: GCA_026074375.1. Taxonomy (NCBI): domain Eukaryota; kingdom Viridiplantae; phylum Streptophyta; class Magnoliopsida; order Asterales; family Asteraceae; genus Tanacetum; species Tanacetum coccineum. The sequence continues at coordinate 55,922 of BQNB010006457.1, read as the reverse complement.
TTCGATTTATAAAAATGACTGTACAACTTGTGTTTATGTAACATAAGATTAACAAAAGTACAACTATTATTAAGAAATGATTACTTACAAAAATGAAGGTTTTAGGAGGAGATTAAAGCTAACCAAACAACCCAAACTTTGTTTATTTACCCAAACGATCACTAGAACTTAACCCGCGTACATCCAAGCTTTCATGTTCTTGAAACAAGATTAAAAAATGTATGGTTTTGGTGTGTGTTGGTGTTCTTCTGACCCAAGAAGAAGAAGGGAAAAAGAGAGAGTTTTGATGTGTGTTTTTGGTATTTTAGTGTGTGAGTTTAAAATGAAAGAAATGGTCAAAGTGTATAAACATGATCCCAAAAATTGTGCTAGTGTGTCTTCTATGAGGGACAGTCGAATGGGATCCAAGAGATGGTATCCAATTTGTTATTTTTAGACTCTTGTCGGGATTGTGTAATGTGCTTAGTTTGTAAGTAAACGTAGTCCGAAGGTTCAAGTTTTTAAGTAAGCGTTATAAATAAGTTTAATAGTCTTAAAAATATCAAAAGTAATAAATTCATAGTTAAAATGTTTTAATTTAGTATGGACAATAATTTGACGTGCCGGGACGCGTTGTTTGTCGTTAAGTTGAATGCGGGATAAATCTCCCGGTAAGTGATTAAATATAGATGTAAACATTTAAAAAGAAATCATTCAAGTATAAAGTGAACTATTAACTTAATAAATTATAGATTTATTACCGTTAGCATGGTAATTGATCTGACAGAAATAACAAAAGTCAATAAATCAAAGGATTAAATAGTACATTTTAAGCCTGGAAAATTGGCAAAGGTTACAGTCTACCCTCTTAAAAGAATTTCTCCCCAAAATTCAACTAGTGCTAGATCTAAAGAGGTAAGGGTACTTGAGTTTCATTTGATCCTCACGTTCCCAAGTAAATTCAGGACCTCATTTCGAATTCCATCGAACCTTGATGATTGGAATTCTACTCCGCTACAACTTCTTAATTTCACTCTTTAGAATCTCTACAGGCTCTTCTACGAAGTTCAACTTGACATCTACTTGGTATTCCTATAAAGGTACATGTAGGGTTGGGTCAGCCAAGCATTTCTTGAGCTTTAACATGTGAAACGTGTCGTGAACGCTGCTTAGCTCCTGAGGTAATCTTAATCGATTAGCTACTGGACTGGTCCTCTATGTGATTTTAAAGGGTCCAACCAACCTAGGTGCTAATTTTCCTTTCTTCCCAAAGCGTACCACACCTTTCTAAGGTGATACTTTGAGCAAGACATGATCACCTACGCTGAATTCTAAAGGTTTTCTTTGTTTGTCGGCATAACTCTTTTGACGATCGCGTGTAGCCTTAAGCCGATCCTTGATCTGGGAGATCTTCTCAGTAGTTTCTTGTACGATCTCGGGTCTAATCAATTGTCCTTCTCCAACTTCTACCCATAAGATGGGTGAGCAACACTTCCTTGCGTAAAGTGCTTCGAACGGTGCACAAATCACGCTAGAATGATAGCTATGGTTGTCGGAGAATTCAACCAATAGAAGATGTACGTCCCAGCTTCCTTCAAAGTCAATGACGCATGCCATGAGTATGTCTTCCAGAGTCTGAATAGTACACTCGCTTTAACCATCAGTCTGTGGATGGTAAGCCGTACTTATATCCAAGCGTGTCCCTAATGCATCTTGCATCGATTTCCAAAATCGTGATGTAAAGCGACTATTGCGGTCAGATATTATCAATATTGGCACACCATGCCTTGCAACAATTTCGTTGAGGTAGAGTCTAGCTAGTCTATCCATCTTAAAATCTTCAGGAATGGGTAGGAAATAAGCAGACTTAGTCAATCGATCCACAATGACCCAGATTGAATCATGCCCACTACTGGTTCTTGGAAATTTCATGATAAAGTCCATGGATATTCTTTCTTATTTCCACTCAGGGATCTCAGGTTGTTGCAGTAAGCCAGATGGCTTCTGATGTTTAGCTTTAACCTTCGAACAAGTCAAGCACTTGCTAACATACAAGGCTATATCCTTCTTTATTCGTGGCCACCAGTATATATCTCTAAGATCATAGTACATCTTATCTGCTCCTGGGTGTACGGATTACCTTGACTTATGTGCTTCGTCCATTATCAGGGTTCTTACATCACCCATCAAAGGAGCCCATATTCGATCTATGTAATACAATGCCTCATCACTCCTATACTCTAGTTGTTCGTCTAGCCCTCACAGCATTTTTGTTGGTGCATTAACGACCTTAGATGCTTCATTCTGAGCCACTAGTATCTTACTCTTGATACCCAACTAAATGGTCATGTGCATAGCTCGAACTCTCCTAGGCTTGATTCTCTCCTTTTTACTTAGTGCATCGGCTACTACGTTCACCTTACTAGGATGGTAGCGAATTTCGCAGTCACGGTCGCTGAAAAGCTCTATCCAACGAAGTTGACGCATGTTCAGCTCTTTTTGATTGAAGATATGCTAGAGACTCTTGTGGTCGGTATATATGATGCTTTTTCATCCCGTACAAGTAGTGTCTCTAAATCTTGAGAGTGAATACAACTGCACCTAGTTCCAGATCATGGGTGGTGTAATTCTTTTCTTGAATCTACAACTGTCGAGAGGCATATGCAATCACTTTGCCCCTTTGCATCAGCAAGTACCCTAGGCCTTGGCATCACGCATCGCAGTATACCACGAAGTCTTCTGGCCCATCAAGGAGAGCCAGGACAGGTGCATTACACAACTTATCCTTTAAGGTTTGAAACGCCGTTTCTTGTTCATCACCCCGAACATACTTCTTGTTCTTCTGAGTCAAGAGGGTATGTGATTTGGCAATTTTAGAGAATTCGTGATGAATCGCCGGTAATATCCTGCTAACCCTAAGAATGAGCGGCTTCTGTTGGTGATTTAGGGGCTTCCCAATTTTGATAGATTTTATCTTGCTGGGGTCTACATGAATGTCATTACTGTTAACCACATGCCCAATGAACTGTACCTCTTGCAACCAGAATTCACACTTTGAAAACTTTGCATACAGTCTCTCCTTCTTGAGCAGGTTTAAGATTAACCATAGATGCATTTCATGTTCCTCCTTTGTCTTTGAGTAGATCAAAATGTCATCAATGAACACGATAACAAATTTGTCTAGGTAGGGTCTGCATACTCGATTCATCAAGTCCATGAATACCGCTGGTGCATTTGTCAGACCAAAAGGCATTACTGTGAACTCAAAGTGTCCAAATCAAGTTTTAAATGCGGTCTTTGGAATGTCGTGTTCGTGTACTCTCAGCTGATGGTATTTGGACCGAAGGTCTATCTTAGAGAAGTATCGTGATCCTTATAGTTGATCGAATAGGCCGTCGATTCTTGGGAGGGGATAACGATTCTTGATGGTCAACTTGTTCAACTCTCTATAGTTGATACACATCCTAAAAGAACTGTCCTTCTTCTTGATGAATAATACTGGTGCTCCCTATGGCAATAAACTTGGTCGAATATAACCCTTGTCCTAGAGTTCCTTGAGTTGGTTCAACAACACCTCCATTTCAGTAGGTGCCAAGCGATAGGGAGACTTCGGGACCGGCATTGCTCCAGGGATTAAATCGATATGAAACTTAATTTCTCAGGAAGGGGGTAATCCTGATAGGTCGTTAGGAAATACCTGGGAGAATTTTCGAATGATAGCAATGTCTTTCATTTTCTACTCTTCTGCTTTCGCACTCATGAGATGCTTCACCTTCTCTTCTTGCCGTTCTCTGTAAACTCTAAGCATCTCGTCATGTGGTAGTGGAATTCTAACTACTTTCTCATGGTAAATAATTTCGGCTTTGTGCCTCGACAACCAGTCCATCCTTATAATTACATCGAAGCTTTCGTGTCCGAACGGTATCAAGTCGATGTCAAAGGTATAACCATCTATTTCCAACTTATAATCATGTATAACCTTATTGATCTCTACTAGTTGCCCGCTAGCTATTTCAATTTCATAACTAAAACCTAGACTACTAGGCTTTATGTCTAACAGAGGTATGAAAGTAGTGAAAACAAAGCTATAATCGGCACCAGAATCAAATACCATTGTAGCATAGTAGTTGTTTAAGGAGAACGTACTCATCACAATGTTTGGGTCTTGACGAGCTTCCTCTGCTCCCATCATGAATGCTCTACCACGTGCCGGATTACCATTGTTTCCACGACCTTGACCTCCCACAATAATCAAAGCTTGATTTGGACGATTTCCTTCTTGTCCTGGTGCTCGGTTCAACCTAGGGCATGCTGACTTATAGTGATCAGTACCACCATACTCATAACACGTCCCACGAGCTGTTGTTGGGTTTCTGGCATTCGGTTGAGTCACCATCTTAGGCCCCGCCCTACAATCCTTCGCAAAGTGCCCTAAGCGGTTGCAGTTCGTATACATACGACAAGGCATATCGGGGAAATGGTAAAAAGGGCAGTTTGTACATTTGGGTGCCAAACCCGTATACTCCTTCTTAACAGGGTTGGTGATTGTGGCAAATACCTTCCCAGCCCTTGTTCTCTTATTATCACCCTTGAAATTCCCTTCCTTACTCGGCTCTCCGCCATCTCCTCTTTTCTCACCGCTCTTCTTCAAAGATCCACTCCTAACTGCCTCATCAATTAACACCACAGCTTTTAGAATATCATTATGGATTGTAGGTGGCTCAGTTGCTGTCACCATCCCACGGATTTGTAGAGCAAGGCCATAGATGTACCTTTTTATCCTTTTGGTCTTAGGGGTAACTAAGTGAGGGACTAGCCTAGCAAGCTCATAAAATCGGTCAGTGTACGCTACATGACCATCTCCAACCATAGCGTGATTCCATAACTCCATTTCCAACTTTTGCATTTTGTTGCTTGGACAGTACTCTTCTATCATCAAAGCCTTAAAAACTTCCTAGGTCATGCTAACTACAGCTTCCCGACCTCTAGTCTGGACCTCAGAGTTCCACCATGTCAGGGCCTTACCGATTAGCGAACCGGCAGAATACTTGACCTTCTGGTTGTCTTCACAACCAATGATATCTTGTACTGCTTCTAATTTCTTGATCCAACGGGTGTAAGCTACCGCGCCACCCTTACCAACAAATTCCTTTGGTTTGCATGCCACAAACTCCTTGTATGAACACCCACTCCAACTGTTGCACACGTTAACGTTCCTAATATCTTCATGGATGCTGTCGTCGGCGGCGTTGTCATTTCGACTTCCGTTGATCCTTTGATTGCTGATGTGATCACCTACTTGAGCGACGATAGTAGGAAGCAGGTCTTTCAATTGCTGAGCGATGACAGTGGAAAAGTCGGGGACCTCGTCAACGCCTCCATTTGATCCGTTACCCCAGCCAACTCCTCGGCCACCTTGATCGCCAGTTCGTCTACCACCTCTGCCCTTTTTCTCTCTAGTTCTTCCACCTCCTCTACCAGTCTGTCCACATGTCCTTCCACCTCGTGATGCATCAGTTCATCGGCCACCTTGCGTGTTGTCATCATTGGAGGCATTATCTACATGAGGGAGGATACAGGTAAACATTAGGTAGGAGGGGAATTTCGCATATAGACGGCCCTAATATACTATTATTCGAATCGCAGCCTAAGTTGTCAACACCGATTTGAGTGAGCAAGATTACCAAGTACGTGTAGGTCGTGATGCATCTATAATTACGTTGGCCACCGTATTTACATATGCATACTTTCCTAATTATACTCAGTATCAGGCTCACATAGTTAAGTGATTGACTTATCTAAGACGATAGACGAAATTTACGCGCAAAAACAAGTATAAGCGGAAATCGCACACGTAGTTCCTATTATGCAAGCTATATGAAGGTTCCTAGGATATAGTCTAGGTCAAACCACCTAATTCTCTATAACCATTGGCTCTGATACCAATCTGTCACACCCCGTCTAAGGCGGAAACATGAGGCGTGACGGAGGGATTGATCATCATAACACATGGTAACAACATAGAGAAAACTAAATGCATTCCAAATAAAAGTGGTATGACTTCCTCCGACAACAAGTGGATACTTGTGTCATGACTAGTCAAATCACGACACATAGTCAAAATTTTACAAAACAACTCCCTAAACTTGGAGTGATACATGTCTAAAATGATCTGATTACATAATTATAAATAAAACCTCTAAATGCAGTCTGCCAAAGAAAAGATCAGCAAGGGATACTCTTAAGTCTGCTAAAGGCCTTCTAAATTTGTGACATCACTGAGCATTAACTTCACCTAAAAATGATACTCGAAAATGTCAACATAAAGTTGGTGAGCTCGTAGGTTTAGAGTGTAAACCCAGTTGTTGTGCCAGAATTTAAAGTGGGACAATAGTGCAATATAATAGCGGAGTGCAAGCAGTATGAATAGTATTCCCTCAACAACAAAACAAAGCATGATATATCTTAGCAATCCCGTCAAATCAACAAGTCAATAGTGGCCCAAGCGCTTATAGTTTTCCAAACCTATCGCCTACCAACTGGAGCTACACGGTCGGCTAAGTAGTTGTATGAAGAATTGATAACATGATCATCATAGATAGATCATGTATATAAGCACATCAAGTACGCAATTATAAGCATATATGAATATTGTCCAAAAGCATAAAGATAGTTTAGCACAGTAGTAAAACATTTTAAAAGAGATTTGAGTATTATTTTCCGCCAAGGAAAGTGGTATAAAAGTGGGGCTACGAAGACTCGTCTTAATTTAAGGATGAATAGTAGCTGATATAAGATGATCAAACAACAACGTGCAACGGCGCCCAGTCACGACCTAACAATTAATGTCCGACTCAGAAATATATTTACAATGTACATTTGAATTGATGCATATGAGTTTTAAAAGTGTTTTTATATCACTGTCTTTAGTATTATTGGTTGTGTGGTGGTTGACAAGTTCGACTCAAGAAAATACATCGAAGTATATATATTAATATTATATACTTATACTATTTAAAAAAAATAGACAAGTAATACAAATAAGAAGTAAACAAATAGACGATAACCAATTATTAAAATATGTTTCGGCAGTCTTCCCAGAAAACCCCAAGTTATCTAGATTAAGTGTTTAAATTATACGTAAGTATTAAAAACTAGTAGGTGTTTTATCATTTTTAAAATTATAAAATATATTTTTTGTCTTTTAGTCGATTATTAAAATTATAATATTTTATTATTTCGTCTTTTTGTTGGGTTTTTAATAAAGTTGGTCCTTGTAAAAATATTTCTAAGTATAATATTTTTATAAAATTTCGGCATGACTTGTTCGTTTATAAACACTTTCCAAGGTCGTACACCTTATTGTAAATCACTTCTTCAAACTTAAACTAATTTCCGACAAAAACCAAATCCTACGTTTTTGCTACATTTTTATCCAAAACCCATTTCCAAACGACTATTTAAACCATCCTAAACTTATATAAATATAATTCAAATAAATCGATCAAACGTCTATTTTATATGTTTAAGTTCGCTTACTTTTCACTTATTGGGCCATAAGGCCCAATGTTAGTCCAAAATTGATAGTTTAAATTTTAGTCCATAATTGGCCCAATATCAAGTTTACTAGTTAGCCCAAATAAACGAAAAGCCCAATAAGATCAATAAGCCAAAAAAACCAAATAACAAAAATAATCATTTCGGTAAGTTACAAAAATAAGCCGAAGCTCGTTGGGCCTTTGTTGGACCGGTTGGTACGCATAAGCCCAAACAAACACTTCAAAATACAACCTTGCCTTGTTTCTAATCACAATACCTCTTTCATCTTTCTTGTTCTTGTACACCCATTTAGTACCAATGGCTCTTTTGCCATGTGGTAAATCCACCAAGGTCTAAACTTGTTGTAACTTGAACTTTAGGAAGCTCTTCTTGCATAGCTTCTATCTAGCTTAGATCTTTTAATGCTTGGATTACCTTTTTGGGCTCTTCCTGGGATAGGAAACAAGCAAACAAACAAGTATGAAGGTCTTCATGAGTTTTCCCTTCATAAACAGCACTAATAAACCCTTGTTCATTTGTAGTCTTTGTCCAATCTCCTGGTCAAATACACCAGACTATACTTCCACCAATCACATGATCACGTAAATGATATTTATAGATTCTTGTTATGTTGGGAGTAGAAGGGACTGGTTTTGCATGGATTAGTATAGTTATGTTGCTCATATCACAATTCTGTTTCTCCACCAAAGAAGATCAACATGTGTGCTTCAAGTTGTAGCCATTATCTCCCAACCAAAGAAAACATGTTTGGTTCAGTATTAATACTTGGCCCAGCAGTATTAACACCTTGAGTACTGTTTTTAGATTTCTCTTGATCAGCAATTCCACTTTCTTTACATACACCTTCATCATCCTTCTTTCCAGCATCACTAGAAGGTTGTGGTTCATCATTACTAGCATTCTTTAAAGAAGAATCAAATAGTGAACCATCTTTCCAGTTGGCATCAAAATGTAGTCTTGGTAGATCCTGTATCTTTGCTAGATATACCCTGTACGACCACTTTTTCTATACCTACATAATCATTAGAAGTTTGTACTGCACATCAAGGGCAAAATAATTCATTGATTTTGTTAGGACCTCAATATCAATAGCCAGCTTTGGTCCATAACCTGCAATAATAGGCTTATCCTCCAAGAACCTAATATGTAAACTTTCTTCTACTTTCCTGGTTCTGATGTTGTATACTCTAAAAGCCTTACTATTTAATGAGTATTCAACAAAGAATCCTTCATGTGACTTTCTATCAAACTTGCCATATAATTCTAAGGTATTAAGAATGGTAACAGACACCTAAATGGTCTCATGTGCTTAGAGCTAGGTGTGTTTCCTACCTCTAAATTTTATTTTTTTTTTTTTTTTTTATTTTTTTTTTGTTTTTGTTTTTAGTTCATAATGGGTCTTATTATGAGGCTTAACTACTAATACCCTATTCTGCACATAGCAAGCAGTATTAACTGCTTCAGCTCAAAAAATGTAGGAGGGTAAATTAGGAGTCAGCTAACATAGTTCTAGCAGCCTCAATTAGTGTCCTATTTCTCTTCTCAGCAACACCATTTTACTGAGGAGTTCTAGCTACACTAAATTCCCTCTTAATTCCTTTCTTTTCACAAAAATCACTCATAACTCTATTTTTGAACTCTGTTCCATTGTCACATCTGATTATCTTTACTTTCTTATCAACTAGATTTTCTATCTCAGTTATAAAGCTTTTAAGAATGCCACTAGTCTCATCCTTAGATGCTAAAAAGAAAACCCAAGTAAATCTGCTATAATCATCAGTGACAACTAGACAATATTTCTTATTCATTAAGCTGCTCACAAAAGTTAGACCAAACAAGTCTATATGTGACATGAATAAAGGTTGAGTAATAGAGTTATGAATCTTGGACTTACAAGAGGCTTTGTGTTGTTTTCCCTTAAGGCAAGCAACACAAGTTTGGTCATTTTCAAAACGTTTTATTTTTAAAGGTAAACCTCTCACAAGATTTTCCTTAACAAGTTTATTAATAGTTTTAAAATTTACATGACCTAGCCTCCAATGCCATAGCATTGATTCATCAAGTGTGGCCTTTGTAACAAGACAATTTAAACTCTCTTTAGGAACAATATTCTTTATGTCAACACTGTACATGTTGTTCTTTCTAGGAACTTTAGTAAAACCTCACTTTCATCAGCTAACTTAAAGTCAGGAGACGAACAAATAATGCTATAGTGTCAGTAAAGAAACATATTCTTTTTGTCAACATTTTGTGAAAACACTAAACAAGTTAAATCTGTATCTCCTTGTCAAAAGTACACATCCTTAACATCAAGCTTATCAGTTTTAAGAGTTCCTTTACCAGTAATTTTCCCTCCTTTGGCTCATCCCCCAAAGGTAACATATCCTCCATCAAATTCCTTAAAGTTTGAGAGATAGGACATGTTCCTGTCATGTGCTTGAGCTATCACTATCAACTAGCATTGATTTCTTTTTTGATGGTTGACCTGCAAATAAAAATAAGGGAAATTAGTGTCTTGTGGGGACCCAAGCTATCACTGAATTGGATCTGCCTCGTGCCTCAAAATAAATTATGTTTCTTCAAAGTAATTGATGCCACTATTAAGTTTGGTAGGTTCAAACCAAACATGCCGAATGCCTTAACAGGCATTAACCTGATTTGCCCTTAACAGCAGTTAACTATTGCTGAATTTGCTAACAGTAGTTAAACTGCTTTTGGACCTTAGCAGTAAAAAACTTCTTTGCAGTATTAAAAAAAACTTTTTAGCTAATTTTTGGCTTAGTTAATGTGTGTTTTTATTTTATAGGTCCTCTATATACAGTTGATTGTCTGATGATTTAGAAAATACGTGAATTGGTCTACTACTATAAACTGTAGTTTTGGGATGAACAGTATTAACAGGCCTAGCAGTATTAAGTGGTCTTAGGCCAGTTTTCATTAAAACTGCTCTTGGAGCCATGTTCCTGTGAGCACTAGGTTGAGCCTTTTTAGCAGAATAATTGTAATTCACCCTTGTATAATTTATTCCGATACCAACATTTCCTTTATGGTAATTGCAGATAGCTCACATGGTCAAAACTTCCACAGATAAAACAAGCTTTATTGTACATCACAAAGTCACTTCCTAGCTGTTGGGACTTCTGATTATTCTAGTTTCTTTGATTTCCCCTAGGACTTTGTGACATGTACATCTCAGCATACTTAACTAGTTTCCTAACTGTTTTTTCTTGTTGTTTAGGTCTAACAAATTCTATCTTAGCAACAGTAGGAAAACAGTTTTCTTCTCTAACTTATCATCTGACACCAACTTCTTAACCATTTTGGGCATCAGGAGATTCCCTAACCTCATTAGAAGTATCTTTACTGACATTCTTACTAGTCTTAGGTCCATAGCCTTCAAACTCAGGCTGTTGGAACTCCTCTAGACCAGATTTGGACAAATCAAGGTTTGGGGGTGAAAATTACTATAGAGGAGGATGGTCTTGTGGAACACATTATAGCTTACAAAACCCCATACCCTTTCTACTTTTATCAAGTATCTGACTCCCTATCAATTTGTCTAGACTCTTAGAAGCATTAAAAAAATTTCAATTTTAAGTTGATTGCTTTCTTTTTCTTGCTTAAGCTTTTCTAACTCACTTTTAAGCATACTAAATTCTGAGTCTTTATATGAGATATCTCTTTTTAGGACATCAAGTTGCTCATAAAAATAACCTCATTCTTTTTGTAAAATACAAGTTGCTCTTCTACAGATGCTAACCCTCTTTTATAATTTGCTAAATTGAACTCAGATTTGTTAAACTCTATTTTAAATCATCAAGTTGAGTTTTAAGAGTTTCAAAGCTTTTTAGACAGGTTTTTGAACAAGTTTTGTCATTATGTACCTCAGAGTCTGAAAAAGCCATAAGAACCATGTTTGTAGGGACTTCATTCATCTGCCATATAGCTCCAGTCAAAACCAGCTCGATTAATAGCCAACATGGCTTTGGAAGAAGTTTCTTCCACATTTACAGTCCTTCTAGAGTTGTCTTGATTTCTGTTCCTACTATCTTGGTTCCTAGGTCCTCTGTATTCCCTTGCAAAGTATCCCATCTTGTGACAGTTGAAACACTCCACCTTTGACTTGTCATATCCAGCTGTGTCACTCCCCAGTTGATAGTGATAATTCTATCAGTTTTTCTGAAAAAACTTTCTTGATCCTCTTGCTCATAATGTAACTGCCATTTTCAAATCCATTTCTTCTATGTCATCTTCGTGGATTTGTTCAAGGTCCTCATATACAAGTTGAGACCCGTTTGATTGACTGGCCAAAAATGCATAAACAGTGTCATCGCTTAAGTTAGCAGTACTAACTTGAGTACTAGCAGTGCTAACTTGAGTGCTAGCAGGGCTAACTTGAGTGTTAGCAGTACTAACTCCATAAACAGTATTAACTTCATTAGTACTGCTAGGGGATGACACAAAAGCCATATTCTGAGAACTTGAGCTTGAGCTTGAGCTTGCAGTTCCTTTAACCTCTTGTTCAACAATCTTGAAATTGTTGTAGAGATCATCAAAGCTCATTGTGTCTAGATCAGGTTTATTCCTCAAGACCACAACATGAGTATTCCATTCAGAAGGCAGACTTCTCAAAAACTTCAAATTAAGATCTTCTTGTGAAATATTTTCACCCAAGATAGCCAGCAGACTTACAATCTTCTGAAGCCTGTTAAAAATAGAGTCAAGAGACTTTGTGCTTGGAGCACTAAAGTTCTCATACATTTACTTCAGGAGAGTCTTTTGAGTCTTCTTTGTGGCTTCATTACCACCAAATCTTGTTTGTATAGCAGCAAACAAAGTCTTAGCATCTTTGTATTTATTAAAGGTCATTAGGATGTCCTTAGGATAGTGCCAATCTGTATCATACTTTGTGCCTTCATATCATTCTTCTTTTGAACCTTTTCTTCAGTAGTTACAAGACCTGGTATTAGTGTAGTTGAGGTACCATCAGCATTTGTTGTTGTTTTAGCTGCAGGTTTGAATGAGTTTCCATTCTCTATGACATCCCATAAAGCATAGTCTTGTAATAAATCATAAAAAATAGAAAAATAGTTGAAAAATTAAAATTCTTTTTGCATTAATTTTCATTTTAAATCTAGTATTTTTGAAAAATAAAAGAAAAATTTTAGTGTTAATTTTTAGAAAAAGTTTATTTTTGATAATTCATTAAATCTTAGAAAAATCATAAAAAATTCAAAAATACATAAAAAATTCTAATTCTTTTTCCTAAAATTTTCATTTTAAATTTGTGATTTTTAGGTATAAAATTTGTTAAAAGTCGTGTTTTAGATTTTAAATTTCAGTTTTAGCTCGCGATTTACGTTCCGTGCATTTGAATTTTGTGCTAGTTAATTGTTTTTAATTCATGCTATTATATTTTGTAGTTTAATCAAAAGTTCAAAAATCCCTTTATCATTCTTAGCTCGATTCCGAATTATTCCTAAATTCTCAATTCACGATTTCGTTGGGACACGACCCGAGGAAAAGTACTTCCCGGATAAAAAAATATACAAATTGTGTTTTCTTTAGTGAGATTTCTACCTTATATTTCTCTTGTTTGAGAAGTATTTTGGAAAGAATTCTTACGGGATTAATACTATATAAGTATATAAATTTGACTACACACCACTTATCTAATATGCTAGGGAGCTTGTAGCTGCCATAATTGGTCCTTTTGTTTAGCTAAAGGTTCAAGTAAGTTTCTCTTTTTATTTTTCTCTAATTTTAGTTTAAATTGCTTAGTTAAAGCTTATATGCTTATCATTGCTTATTTGCTTATTCTATTTGCTTATTAGAACTTATTTGTGTTTAGTTTAGCTTATTAATCTTAGATGTTCATCTGTTTTTTTTACTCTTGATAGTCTAGATCTTTATTTTTCATATAGTCATCATAAAACTCATAAAAAACCAAAAATATTAGATAGAATAGTATTAATCTTTGTTTATGAAGCTTGTTTTAAGCCAAAAATCATCTGGTAGTTAAAACTTGTTCATTAGATTTCACCTTAAAAGCTGTTTTTAAATCTGTCATAATCTTAAAAGGGTGTTTGGCATAAGCTTGTTTGACCAGCAAAAGTCAAATTAATTTGATTAATTTACTTGAGTTAGTTGTGTTTTAGCTTAAGATCAATAGGGAATTAAATTTTAGAAGTTAGTTTTAAGAAATCAAAAAGTTATGTCTTATATTGGATGTTCCTGCACCAGGGTACTTTTTGCTTTAATTTTAGCTTGTTAATTTTGATCCTAGCCTTATAAGGCTTGGTTAGTGTTTGATTTGTGTTCTAACACTCAACTTGAGTGTGTTTAAGTGCAGAATTTCCCTTAGGAAACCTACACTCTTGGTTTACACTTGTGCAAAGTGTAGCAGTACTAACTCTAAGTTAGTACTGCTATCACTTTTAGTTAGTACTGCTACTTTTAGACTAGTTTTTAGTTAAGTAGAAGTAGGATTTAGACTCTTAAATTCAAGTAAGATTAAGTTTCGATATAGCTTAATATAGCTTAGGTTTTAGTTTTCATTTTATTGCTTATTTTCTTAGCCTAATCAGCTGTTAAAAGACCTCTGCATCAGCAGTACTAAGTTAGTTAGTACTGCTGATTCTTAAACCCCAAACTAAGCTAGCATATTAGGTATTAATAGCTTATCTTTTAGCATTTTATAGTTTAGGTATAGCTTAATATAGATTAGGACTTAAATTTCATTTTCTAGCTTATTGTCCTAGCTTAATTCTGCTGTCAAAAGTCATTCAAATTCATAAAAAGCCAAAAACAGTAGGGTAGTAATTTAGCTTATTAATTTTTGAATCTTAGCTTAAGGTGGTAGAATTTATAGCTTATATAGATAGATTATAAGTAGTTTAATAAGTCTTTAAAGTTTTAGAGTCTAGTTTAGCTTTTTAAGGTTTTTAAGCTTATTTGGATTTTGTGCTATTTTGCTTAATACCTGAGTTTGCTTAATTCATGCTTAATTTCAGTAGCTTAAGAGGACCTCTAGCTTTATTTTCTTTGAATTTTTAGATTAAGCACATCTTAAGCTGTTTAGAACATGTTGGGAAAATAGATTGTAACAGACTTAATACTGGTAGTATAACAGTTAAGTCTGGTAGTAATAGTTAGTTCTGTTAGTATTGAGTTAATACTGGCAGTACTAAGTTAAGTCTGGCAGTACTAAGTTAGTACTGGTAGAGTAGCAGTACTAGAGTTAGTACTGGTCATAGTTAGTTCTGTTTATAGTTAAGTCTGTTTATGTAACAGAATAGTAATAGTTATCTTAGAGATATCTTAGGAGATATCTTAGGAAAGGATATGTATTATCCTTTGACGTTTGTAAAGCCCATTAGGGTTTCCTTTGTGTATAAGAGGAACCCTAAGGCACAATGTAAACGACTACGTTTTTGAGAAATATCAATAGAAGCATAGAGCTTAATAGCAATTTAGAATTATTGTTTCTTCTTTATTCTTGTGTTAAGATTCCGCATTAACACTTGATATTCATAGTCAGTGTCTCTCATATAGTTGATTTGGATTTATCCAAGTTATCTATCGTCTTACAAAGGCTAGTCAGATCCTATACCAAGGACCTACAGAACACTTTTCCTTTTTCATTTTGAGCTTAAAATGAGCTTGTTACAAGCTTTTAAGTAAAAATAAGCCCAAACTCTTACTTACTGTAACAGCTTATTGAGAAGCTCTTTTAGAGCTTATCTTTGAGTTTCATCCCATAGTGCTTTTATTAAAGTTGATCTCCCCAGTTTATTCTACAACTTTGGTCTTTTGAGTTTTGAATTTTAAGCTGTTTTTAACTTCATCTTATTTTTAGGCTTGTTTGGACTTAGTTTGTTGTCGGGGTAGGAGCTCAGGGACCATTCTTGTAATTTTTCTGTTTTAATTGTTACTTAGTTAATCCTTGCCCGTTAAATGTTTTAGCCCCGTTAGTCCTTAAGTCTTTAACACAGTTATTCCCTAAGTTAGTTTTTAATTAGTTTTATATTTTGAATTATTAATTAAGGTTGGGTTTTAATTAGTTTAATTAAACTTTTATAAAAAGATAAAAATTAGGGCTTTTATTTTTAGGAAATTTCTGCACATTTTCTTTATTTAGTGTAATTTTTATAAAATTTTTAGGACTTTATTCTTAATAGTTTTATTATTTTTTTAGTTTTTAATTAGTTTAAATTTCAGAAAAATCATATCTTTTAATCGAAAAAGCCAAAAATAGTAATTCCCTTTTCTAAAATTTTCTTTTTTTTACTGATTTTTCTTAGGAAAAATATAATTTCAATTTATTTTTATTTTTTATTTTAGGATTAAATAGTTTTTAATTAATATTAAATTCAAAAATAATAAAAAAAATGTTTTTCTTTTTCCTAAAATTTTATTTTGTCCTATCTTAGGTTTAGAAATTTAGTTTGCATTTTTAGGGTTTAAATTTAGTTTACTTACTTAATTGTCGCGTTTTACTTGTTTCCCGTAGTTGTTAAGTGCTTTAGTTAATTAGTAGTAATAGAAAACCCAATCAATCTTCGAACCCATTCAAATCAATATCCAATATTAAGCGAGGTTTCAATTTCTCAAATCATTGGGAAAACGACTCGGGAAATCATACTTCCCGGTAAAGATACGTATATTATATATTATATATATATATATATATTTTAAAGAGTGAATTTTCCATAGGGAATTTTCTTAATTGCTCTTGTTGAAAAGTTATATTATATATTATTAGTATATTGTATGTCGTATCAACAATCTAAGAAAATATTTTGTTGTAGACAAAAAGTGCGGCGTACTTAGGAGTAAGTACGGCGTACTTGCAGGTTTTTTAGGGAAGTACGGCGGTTTTAACAGAAAAATCGGCGCACTTTCAGTAGCAGAATGATGTTTAAGAAGTTTTAACATGAAACTTGCATAGCAACGAGATGTCAAACAAGTAAAAACCACTATTTGAATGAAAACAAGATCAACAAACTCCCCGGCAGCGGCGCCAAAAAATTTAATGTGTTTCAAAAGCTTTAAATTTATAAAACAAGACATACCGATTAATTGACGGAAACAAAGAGGAAAGTATACCCTTTCGAGTGTAGTAAAGTCTAGGTAAGTCCAGGTCATCCCAAAGGAGTAGTGCGTTTTCAGATTCAAAAAGTAGTTTAGAAAGAAAGTCCAAATGATTGTCACGATCATTAGACTCATATTTGATTTAACACTAGTTATACCAAACACTAGAAATGATTAAATTATTACCAAGGTGATTAAAAAATGTTTATTTAGGCCAAGAGACATGAGATAAAACATATATATGGATAGAGATGCACGCACAAACAAGATATATAAGCAAGAAATGACAGGTAATCAATCAAGCAAACAATTATTCAATATGATAAGAATTCCTTTCGGCCTTTAATTCTCAACATACCAAATGCATTAAGATAGGTTTGTGGTTGATAATATAAAAAGCATACTCTCTTAATCAAGTTCGTTAGACATGAGATTGAGCATTAAACATTATTATACTTCGGTTGATCATAGTTTTATTAACCAATTCTCACAAGGTTAATATCGAATTGCCATAGACAAACAACGCGAAATTCAATCAACACAATAGAGCCTTTCGACTTACTTCTATTGCAATGACAAATCAAACAAGTCTCAATGATCTTAGCATAACAATATCTAGCATACGATTTATACGATCAGAAGCATATATCCATAACATATATTTATATCACATCTCAAGAACACCTAAACAATCATAACAAAATTACTCCATAATCAAACAAGTAACAACATACATAACATTCATCATGAATTCAGCAAAGATCGTATTTAAATGATAAACAAGATTATACCAAATTCCAAGAGCAAAATATGGTGATTTCACATGAATTTCCCAAGAACACTTTATTATATTCAAAGTAAAACACAGAAACTATGAACAATTCTGTCACAATCACATATAGATTCAAAATAACACTTCAATTATGCTTCTTTGATGGATCAAAACCTGGGTTTGAGAAGAACTTAGGAGCAAGTTCAACTAAATTCCCAAAAAGTAGTTCCTAACTTATTCTACTTTAGGAGAAGATTGTAGATGGATGTGTGAGATATGAGAGATTTGAGGTTGTATTTATAGGCTCAAGGGAAGCCTAATTTCGTTCATAAAAGGACCTAGAAGGGGGAAATGATAGGGTGCAATGAATGCCAAGCTCATTTAAGAGCATTTTCGACAAATGGCATTTATAGCTTCAGGGATTTTTATTAAATTGTAGATAATTGAATTCTCTTCGCGTGGCCGCCAGAATCGCGTCAAACGGAGTTTGTATGACCGAGTTATGACCAAAACGGTGAACAGGTGTCGAGAAGAATTCAACTTGAGTTATTTCTTCGTTTAAGCTTCAAATCTTCGTGTATTATTCTGTTTTCTTCCACGACACGTACCTAGAACATATAATAGAAAATATACTCGATTAAGTACTGAAAGTTCTTATTATTAACCAATTTATATACATAAAAGCATTGATAACGCGTATAGAAACATGTATAATTTGAGCGTTATCAGCGTCACGTAGAAACTGTGACGCCGTCTCTAGCTGCTGAGAACATAATCTTGAGAAATGTTGGTGTAGGTCCGTAGTCTTGTCTGTTTCTTCTCCAAATGAGCCCAAGTCACGTGTAATTCTTCCAAATACCCTCCAAATAAGAAATACCTGAAAAGGAACGATTAAGTACCTATTTTGGGCATAAATGCATGATTTAGGGGGTTAAACGACCCCGAAAAAGTGTATAAAGTGACACCTCATCAAATACCCCTACACTTAGGATTTGCTTGTCCTCAAGAAAATGGGCTTTTCTACCTAGATAATAGCAATATGAGGGTCATTTTACCTACTCTTTAAAAGTATTTTACAACACAACCTTTTAGACCTCGTAATTAAAAGCACGAAAAATATATACTAGCACCTCACATAAGTGTTTGGGATTCTCTCTTTCACTTGGTTGTATAATAAATTATAACATATGGGGGAAACAGAAAATCAACACTCATTACCTATCATAGCATATAAATTACCATAGGCTTGGTAAAGGATCAAACCTCCACCGCTAGGTGCAAGCATTATTCATTACTATCTAAGAGGTCTTTTAAAGGGTTGTGGGGTGTAGGTGTAAGATAACATATAATGGAAACGAAAACAGATAGGATACATTTGAGTGGCTTTGGGTGAATTTGGAGTGGAAGGGTTAGCTAATTATTTACACGAATACACTTTGGTTTGGTTGCTAAGCCAAGACTCGGACGAAGATATACAAACTCTACAAAACTCTACACCAATCTCTTTCTTTTTCTTTTCTATTTTTTTGAACATAATACATCAATTGGGGTTTATAATACGTACCCCTACACTTGAGCTTTTACATGCTCGATATTTACAATCTATATAATGACCCGATTTGAGGTGGATCAAAATAACATGCAGATCATTTGACAAACATATAGGGGTATTGACTTAACTTTTCTTCCCCATTCTTCCGTGAAATAAATACTACCATGAATCTCAATCGTCCCAAAACAGTATTTACAAGGATAAGGACTTAGCAACCGTGTACTCAAATAATTAACTTGGGTTAAACATAATAATGTACTAAAAGCGAGTACATACAAGGTAGGCTAAGGCTTTTTGGGTGTAACGATTGGTTTAAGGGTGAACAATGTTCTTCATTAATAATCGGGAATCCACCAGAAAATTACGAGAACCGTGAAAAAGGATAGGCTCGGAGGGTTATACTAGGGGTATCCTGCACTAATAATGAGTGCATGGCAAGGGTGTAGGATAGTTATATGATCGATGTGACCATCATAACAATTACAGGTTTAAAACATAGGTCAATCCTAATGCCTCTTATCAAGCAAATCCTAATACTTACTATGCGGTCTCGGGATGTATCACAAAAACAAGTTCTCGAATTTAATATACTACCGGTACACTCATATAATTTAATACCGATCTTAATGCTCCAGAAAAGGTGACGAAGACCACACATACACATTCGTGAATAGACACGTGTGACTGCTTACTCCTTAACTCGAGAAAGCTAAAGGTATAAACTATCTTGGGTATCAATAATAGATGCCCGAATTTCTAAAGATCTAAAGGCGAACCTCACATTTTTGGGGTGGAATTCTAAGGGTTATTATGCTAGTCATATAAATTCCTATCCATGAGACGCTATTAATACTCGGTTTTCGTCAGTATGTCTCATAAAAAAATTAAATTTGGGTAAAAATCACCTTTTATGCTATGTTTCGATATATTACCTATCATTTTAAGGACAAAGCAAATGGCAAATGAAAGAATAGTTTCTAAGGCTTATTTTCCCCCCTACACTTAAGTTGAACATTGTTCCCAATGTTCTATAGAAGTACCCGTAAGAACGAATAAAAGGAAAAGAAAACAAGTAAAAGAAAACTAGTACTCCCCTGGTTTGCTTAATAGTGGAGAAGAAACATGCGATAACTGGTTAAATCGTCCTCCAAGAATCATCCAATGAAACTTCCTAAGAACTTCTAAGCTTCTTCTCATCAAATATAACCTGTAATCAAAGACAAAGTGTAACACCCTCATCCAACATACATTGGATTGCGCAACTGAAATAGCAATTTGGATGTTACAAAATAGAACCATTCACCAAGACAATAGAAAACGACCCAAAAGAGACGTTTAACAAACATGTGTTCCATTATTAATCAGAGTTAAAAAATGAGTTTAGGTCCCCACAGAATCGCAACCACAACCATTACATCATTTGAAAAAGTATTGTTTCAAAATAAAGACATTGTTTTAGAACAACATAAGATATTGTTTTTGAAAGACCGGAACACACAAGTATTCTTTCACTAAATCCATCACACGCACGACACCTCCACGCCATCGTTGCCTTCATCCTTGGTTACCTGGGATAAAACATGTTTAAAACGTCAACAACAATGTTGAGTGAAATTCATAGAGTTTAAAAGAATTAATAAGCAATAATCTTTGAACACATAATTAGTTCTCGGGAAAACAAAGCAACGAATGCAGTGTATAGCAACTTCTTTTCTTTCACGCAATAAACTCATAACACCGAACATTAACAGTACATATGGCATTTCATATGTTAGTGTGCCTCTAAACAAGGTATTATTGTCATATACCTACTACTTTCTAAATACAAAATGTTCGTTTGACATGGTGGTCACCAACGGATTCAGACCCCGGACAGGGTTGTCAAACCCAATAGATCTATTTAATGCATTAGCATACACCTCGCAAGGCAATTAATGGTTCATGAAATAAGAGACTTCAACAATAGCAACTTATGCGAAAACAATCTCGTAATCAGGTTCAGCATACCATAAAATCATATGTAATCGATTTTATAAAACAAACATGCATCCCCCTCGCGGGTTTAAAAACAATTAAAACACTTAAAAGCGAGACTATGAACTCACCTTAAGCAAAAGATCCAAATCAATCAAATCAACAAGCGCAAATAGCTTCACGCCCTAACCGCGACCTATAATACATATATAGCGGTACGTGACTAAAAGTATATTAAATCATATAACAAATACTTGAATTTATATATATATATATATATATATATATATATATATATATATAATAAGATATAATATATAAATATTATATAATTTAAATATATATATAGTATAATATATATGAACTTATATATATATATTATCACATATATACAATCATATACTACAATCTCCAAGTGCGACGCAAAATATTTCACTTTGACGCACTTAACAATATTACCTCATTTTCCATAAAGTTTCCATTTTTAGAAAGTTACCGAAAGTAAGGATAATATAATCCGAACTTCACATTTCGTTATCAATTAACTAACATTACGAACCCTTTTTTCATTATAGACTTTATTCAAAAGTTTGCGTAAGTTTGACTTTCAAAAGTCAAACTTCGTAGTTGACTTTTTACCCCAAAATTACCCAAACTTGACTCGGCCGTAAAACGTTCGTTATTAAGAGTTACGTGACGATCCACCTAGCGAAACGGATCTTAGGGCGAACATTATCAAAAATAACTTTCAAAAATTTCTCGACTCGCTACAGTCAAGTCAAACTTTCTGATCAAACATGGTCAAACCAAAACCTATGAAAACGACATTTTTGACATAATCCGACTATCAAAATACGTTTAACTAGTCTATGTAATTATACCAAAACCATCAAACTTTAGTCAATAACTAAACACACTTTTAATAATTTCCGCACTTGAATCTTATAGCAATAACCATATAACACGTAATATATCACTTTAATCAAACAAGAAACATAACTAGAAGCTTACAATGCTATCAAGAAAATCAAAATATTATTTCCCCTTTGGCTTCCAAAATCGGACGCAACCCAAAAACCAACAACCAACAACCAAACCTTTTTCAATCAACCAACACTAAAATAACAACAATGTAACTAATCTAAACACCCTTGTATACTCGAAAATCACACGAACCAACCAAAAATTCAACTTCTTCAATACTTAGTGCATGTGAGATTTCTATAGTGGGTTTTGTAGCTCTTGAAACAAGGATTAAGAATATATAATTTGATTGTATTGCATGTGGGTAAATTGATAGAAAATGGGTGTTCTTTGGGTATCCGATCAAAGAGAAGAAGAGAGGAGGAGGAAGAAGAAAATCTTCATAAAAGTTTATTATGTGTGTGTGCGCTTTATATAGAAAACATCTTTGGTATTTTGGCAATTTAGGTCCCTCCATCCTTAATCTCTTTTAAAACTAGTACAATGCATTTCTTTTATAAATAAAATTAGCCAAAGACTCGGGTCACACCACGTTAATAATTATTTTAAATCTGTCCCACTAATTTTTCTTTAAAATGTTTAATAAACTGTTAAACCTCGTAAAACACGACCTTTAAACACGGTTTTTACAAAAACTCAAGGGAAATGCCATAAAATGTAAAAATAACATATTCACGCTCTCGGAGCAACAATATAAATTTCTCTGACTTTCTTAGAGGCTAAAAACAAATAGAAATTCAATCACGGCATGAAATTACCTTATAAATAGAAATTCTCATCAAACCTTATATAGCATAAACAACTATAATTATTTACGTAGCAAAAATAATTATCTTAGCTCGGGATAGACGTTGACCTGAAGCTCGGGTTGTTACATTCTCCCCTCATTTAGGGAGCGCTGTCTCGATGCTTAGCTCGACTTATTCATTTTCCTTGCTTCGTCCTTACTTGTAAAGAGATGAGGGTACTTTTCTTAATCTGATCCTCACGTTCCCAAGTAAATTCTGGACCTCTTTGCGAATTCCAACGAACTTTAACATTAGGTATCCGACTTTGCTTAAGTCACTTAACCTCTCTATCAACAACTTCTACTGGCTCTTCAATCATATGCAACTTATCATCAAGTTGAATCTCATCTATCGGAACAACAATATCGCCTTCCGCTAAACATTTCTTAAGATTTGAAACATGAAACGTACTATGAATCCCTTTCAACTCTTCAGGCAACTCCAACGTGTAAGCTACAGGACCAATTCTAGCTAGAATCTTGAATGTCCTAATGTAACGTGGACTTAGCTTTCCGCGCTTTCCAAAATGTACAGTGCCCTTTCATGGCGATACCTTGAGCAGTACCATATCACCAACTTCAAATTCTAACGGCTTAGTTCTCCTATCTGCGTAGCTTTTCTGGCGACTACGGGCAGTTAATAAACGGTTCTTAATTTGGACGTTATTCTCGGTCGTATCACGGATCAATTCTGGACCAGTGAGTTGGCTATCCCCAACCTCACTCCAACATACAGGTGATCTACATTTCTGTTCGTACAAAGCCTCATATGGTGCAGCCTTAATACTTGTGTGATAACTATTGTTGTATGAGAACTCGACCAATGGCAGATGGCGATCCCAACTACTTCCAAAGTCAATCACATAGGCACACAACATATCTTCCAGCGTTTGTATAGTCCTCTCGCTTTGACCATCCGTTTTAGGGTGGTAAGCGGTACCCATATCTAAATTCGTCCCCAACGCTTCCTGAAGCGATCTCCAGAATCTTGACGTAAAATGGCTATCTCGATCCGAAATGATCAAAACATGACACCATGCCCACACACTATCTCCTTTAAGTAAAATCATGTGAGTTTCTACATACTATCCATTTTCTTCATTGGTAGGAAATGAGCTGATTTGGTCAGTCGGTCGACAATAACCCAAATCGTATCATACCCACTCGGCGTTCTCGGCAATCCACTCACAAAATCCATAGTAATTCTTTCCCACTTCCAAACTGGAATCTCAGGTTGTTGCAGCAACCCAAATGGTTTATGATGCTCAGCTTTGACCTTCGCACAAGTCAAAAACTTACTAACATACGTGGCAATATCCGCTTTCATATTCGGCCACCAATACAACGGCTTCAAATCTTGATACATCTTGTTTGATCCCGGATGGATGGAATACTTGGACTTATGCAACTCATGCATAACCAAATCCCTCAATCCACTGAATCGCGGCAACCAAACATGATTCCTAAAACAACGTGTGTAACACCCTCATTTTTGACATATAGCAGCGGAAGCTAATCTGGGGTATTACTTCATGGATCAACAGACATAATCATAGAAAATGACTCATAAAGAGACGTTTTAGAAAATTTAGTTATCATTCAATATAATCAGAGTTTTACAAAAACAGAGGTCCTAAAATCTACATGAAAACATAAAGTTTGAATGATAACAAGTTTGGACATCCTCAAGTCCAATGCCACTCCGTGCCATAGGTTGCTCAATTACCTGAGATAAACATGCTAAAAGGGTCAACACAAAGGTTGAGTGAAATTCATAGGTTTATGATAAATAGTTGAATACAAGTCATCATAGACAGTGGGTTACGTTGTTATACACCCATAAATAGTAATAATCGAATACAAGTTATCATAAGTGGTAATAATTGCAACACATACAATTATCATGAAAAATAGTATTATTGCCCTAAGCTCATGATATCAATACGTTAACATGGAAATCACCGTAGTGACCCCTTGGTTGAGGAACAAAGATTCCACCGTGAAAGGTAACTTGCCAAGGTTATACACATTACCTCAAATAAATTTGTGTTTGGTTACCCCATGAAACAGGTATACCAACAGGGATCGTCACTCCAATAGATCTATCCACAAAATTTGTGGTTTACCTCGCAAGTAATTAATGTTTCAGATATGGAAAATAGTGGCACTGGAAGGTACTTAGGCAATAATATATCTGATAGACACAATTGGAAACCACTGCATTCAGTTTAAGCATGTATCCCCCTCGCGGGTTTATAAAGTATTCAAAAGATTTAAAAGCGAACTCACCTTAACAGGGAAATCGGATTGATGGCAAAAGTATATGAAATGAAAGTAACGGCCTCGTCACGCAACCTGAGGGTAATATGTCAAGTCTTAGTGTGATTGTTTATGTTTTCAAAACTTTATAAAGTTTAACATACATATTTGATTTATTAATTTATGGAATTATTGTATCACTGTTCGGGCTATCATAATTCAGAGGTCATGCAGTATCGTTTGAGGAGCCAGGGCACTTTAAATCGTAAACCCAGCAAACTCGTCAAAACAAATACCCAAATGGAACCCCTCACATGAAATTCCCTAGTAATGTGATACGATAAGATTTTACGTTTCTTCAAAAGCTAGTCGATGATAAATTACGTTAAATATATAACGTAATTGTTTTTATAATGCGTCGATCGATGATCAATAACGATAAATGTGTCGGGTTTTAATAAAATCGAGTTTTATAATATTAATATATATTTTTATAATTTATATAAAAATATTATATTTTATATTTTTAAGTTTGCAAAAATGGCAATATATACCCTTGATTTATAAACTTTTACAAATTTAGTCCTTTATATATAAAGTATATATAATTTAATCCTTTAACTTTAGAACTTGGCAAAACAGCCCCTTGTAGTTATAACTTTAGGAAAATGACATTTTCAACCCCTCTATTTATAAATTTCAGAAAGTTACGATATATACCCCTATGCATGAAAACATTTGCAAATCAAGTCCAAAATTTATAATTTTGATATTTTTGAAATCCAAAAGAGTTTTGCAGGTCATGGCTTATTAGAATAAGCTAAAATAAGATGTTCTAATGTAACAAAAGTTTAGAAAAAGGATTCGTTAGCTAGAAAATCAAAACGGGTCATTTTTAGGGTTTTAAATAAAAACGCATGGGTTTGAGGATTCAAGGCTTGAACAAGAGTTTATATAGGATCTAACAAACCTTATGAAAGATTTAAAATAGATTGTGAGCTTATTGAACAAGGTGGGGACTTACAAACTTGAAAACGGGTTGAATTGAGGGTTTTTGGTTTGTACGCCTAGAAAACGCCTTCAATGGCTTCTTTCTCTTGTTTTCTTGGCTTCTAAGGGCTTTGTACTTCTTCCTTGGCTTTCTTACTTCTGTTAGAATATGGTTTTGTGAGGTAAAATGAAGTTTTGATGGTGATCTGAATGTATGTGTATGTATCCGTATATATAGTATCCGTATATATAGTGGTAGAAACAACTTGGAGGCCAAGTTTACTTGTAGTAGTGATATGTGAGAAATCACATATCCGTTTTATACCAAAAATGACCACTAAAAAGATGAAAAATAAACATATTATGCTTGTATATTGTGTGTTTTGTCTTTTGTGATGTGTAGGTACGGATATTACAAAAATCACAAGAAATGAGCCAAAACCGGACAAAAACGAACACGAGACGGAAAGAGTACACAAGAGCCGGATGTTTATCAGCAAAAGGGTCAACAAAAGTCAACAAAAAGTCAACTATGGTCAACTCACAAGATGACAAAACCTTTAAAAATACCAAGAAACCCTTAATGTTAAATCAATTTCACAAAAAGTCCCAAAATCAATAACACCGTTAGTCCTTTGTTACTTAGGGATTAATGGTCGTTAAGTCTTATTATTAACCAAACCTAAAACCATTTAACCAAGCCCATACCCAAAACTGTGGCCCAATTCCCTTTAAAATCCCAAGTCAACCCTTCATATAACACGGGTCAAACAAAGATATAAAAGAGAAAAAGGGCGTGAAATGGGTTTACTATTCACCCATCTTCCTAAACTTACCCTGCATCAAAATTGAAAGGGTAAAACCCACTTATCCTACATGACAACAAAGATGCTAGTACCAAGCTCCAAGTCAGCAAGCAAATGCGTCACCAAAAGCAATGATTGGACAAGCTATTTCACTCTGACACAAGGAATGCCACGCGTACTTTAAAAAAACACAACCAATTTGGGAAATTTGCACTAAAAGCAGTGCAAAAGAAGCACAAAACCTCCAAGGAAGTTGGATTGCCACGCTGGGAATCCGTGTGATTATTCTCATCCAAGGGCCACAAATCAAGATCCAATGATTAGAAGAAATGAAGGGCTAAGATTAAGGGGATCGTGTAAAGGACCTAGAAGCATCCTCTCTTGCCTAT
Organism: Tanacetum coccineum; assembly: GCA_026074375.1. Lineage (NCBI taxonomy): Eukaryota > Viridiplantae > Streptophyta > Magnoliopsida > Asterales > Asteraceae > Tanacetum > Tanacetum coccineum. The sequence continues at coordinate 28,777 of BQNB010006457.1, read as the reverse complement.
AAAAGGAGCTCACTGTGACAACCATGACTTGAGCAGGTTAGTCAAGCTGTTAGTGTTGAATTATGTGTCTGTTGCAAAATATGGTTTATGTGATTCTATGTGTTTATATGTGTTTTTATGTGTTTACGAGGTGTTGGTAACTAATCTATTGAGTGTGATCATCTCAATGAGATTAGGAATGATGGGAAAATTTATGGAGTTCATTTTTAATGACAAGGAAATAATTTTTTACTTTACAAAGTATTAGGGCCTAAAATAAGCTCTCTTAAGCTTTTTAAGCTCAATAAGCTGTGATTTCAACAATAGCCTAGGACTTCACTCTGTTAAGGTCTCAAAGCTTACTGAGCTTAATGATACTAAATTCTCCCCAAACAGACTCGGCGTATTTTGAGGGGAAGCCAATATGGAAGGGCTTCCGACCTGTACAAGCTTTCAATTAGTAACATGGGACGCATGGTGAGTAGCTTTTTTAAAAGCATCTATAGCCTTGTTTTGTGCAAAGGCTCTTGTAAGTTCTCATTTTACATTTTAAAGCTCAAAATTGCACTTTAGCTTAGCACTGCTTATTTTCTGCTTATAATTGTTTAGATTAGCTTAATTCTGCTTAATAATGATGTTTGATGCTTATTGTGTTTAATTGTTAGTTTAAAATCTTAATTTTCATGTATTTGTCATAAAAGAGTTAAAAATCCAAAAATAGTAGCATAGTTTATTAGCTATATTGGTTTGGCTTATTTGATAATTGAAGTGTTGTTCATGTTATATATGATAATAGCATGGTTTGATTTCTGGTATTTGCAAGTTAAGACCTTAATTCTTAATATCCAAAAGACTTAAAAATGAGATGGAATCATTATAGGAGTGTTTGGTATTTGGCCACTGTACTAAACTTTGAGTTAGTACTGTCCATAACCTGTTGGTTCTTTAAATCAATTTTCAAACTCATTTTGAGTTTCTTAGTAAGGATTTTAAGTTTTTGTTAGGAACCCCCCCCAAAACAAACACACTTATATCAGATGCTTTATTAGGTTTCGTGAGCGTCAGCAAGATTCGTAAGGAATCTGTTAACATAAGCTCAGTTTTTCATAAGCAATTCGATAGCCTCACAATATCCTTTCTTAGCTGATCTCATTTTATTATTTACTTAGTTTTCGGTTGTAAAAACATGTCTATTTGAATTCAAGTTTCTAAGTTTTCTGCATTATTTTGTTTTGAACTTAGGTAATTTTGTGTGTCATACTGGCATTAGCATTCTAAACAGCCTTATGGACCACTTTCACATTAAATTTCAGTAGTATAAAATTAGAAATTAGGTTTCTTTGAAACTTACAAGCCACGAAGTAGATTCAGACGGTCAAATTTAATTGGATTAAGGCTTTTTTTGTAGTAATTAGCTTATTCTTATGTAGCTATCTGTAATTAGGTCAGCAATTTAGCATTTGTATGTTTATAAATAGTTTTAAACGCAGCACATAATGATTTCAATGAGTATGTATGACTGTTTCAATTAGCTTTTTCTTAGTTGTTTCTTATATTTCTAAATTACTTTTATTAGTGTTTTAAGTAGTGTTTAGGACAGGCATTTTAGTGATATAAGTGATTAAGTCATAAGGTTCTATTTTCTTGCTTAAAAATTAGCTCAATATGTTTTATCATAAACACCAAAAATAAATCATAGTTTTAAACAGTAAAGTTAGCTTTTTCTTAGCTTAAATGAATTCAAAATACTTTTTTTTGTGTTTTGTTAGAATTTTAAGACAGCTTTTTTAGTTAGTATATGTCATTAAGCCATTAAGGATCCAATTATTTGCTTAAAAAATAAGTCAAAGTTTTTAGTTTGTTGCTTTAGGAAACGTTTTTTGCCAAAGTGCTTATTTAGTTTTTTTCCAGCTCCCCTCGACATAGCTGCTGTAGTTTTTGCTTAATTTGTGTCTCACTTTCTTATTAGGTTAATAATAGGGTAGTTATAGCTTAATTTGCTTAGGTCTTAGCTTATTTTAGCTTATTTGTTTTCTTAAGTTTTGTTAAAAAAGCCAAAACTTCGTTAAGTCAATATATGTCATGTTTGTGTAAGTTGTATTTCTGGCTTATTTATTAATATGAAAAAAAAATGTTTTCATAAAAAGTGCTTGTCTTTAGCTGCTTAATAAGTTTGTTTCAAAAAGTTTTGAAAAAGAAAAAAAAGGAAGTAGGGAAATCAGGGTCTGTGAGCTAGGCCGGACCCTGACCTCTACCCAACCTAACCCTTTTAAAGCCGTCAACACACACACACACCAACCAATGTGCCCTTGGGTCTTTTACCATTCTAATTTGCGTTCCAATATTCTTTTAAACACCTTTTTGAGCTCCTTTTATAAAAGCAATTCGAGTGTAATTCTGGCTTATTTGTGGTTTTCTCGTTTTTGCATTTTCCTAGACTCGTTATTTTTTCATTGCAAACTTAACTTTTTAGCTTACTCTTTAGGAATTTCTCCGATTTTAATCTCATTAGTTTAGTAATTTTCTTTGCATTATTTAGTTTTAAAAACTTTTAAAAAAATCACTAAATAATAATGAAATATAATCAAAAATATAAAAATATATTTCTTTTTCTGAAAATTTTCTTTTATCGTATTTTAGGTTTAGAAATTAAATTTACTTTCGTAGGCTTAAATTTTAGAGTACTTGCTTTATAGTCGCGTTTTCTTTAATTCCCGTTAATGTTTTTAAGTGTTAGTTGTTTTACATCTCTGATTACGTTGCTTATTTTTCCTTATATGTTTTATATGTTTTCATTTGTAGAAATAGATAATCAATTCAAAATCTTTGAAACCATTCAAATCATTGTCCAAAGAAAAACAAGGTCTCAATTTCATAATTCTTGGGGTATAAACGACCCGGTGAACACTCTTACCACCCTTTATTATACCCGGGATAAGTACGATTAATTTTGTGTAGAATTTTTATTTTAATCTTTGTACTCAAGGGATTTTCTAGTTGAATTTTTCTATATTTTGTATTATTAGTATATACAATTTGTCAAACATCTAGTAGGCACAAGTAACTTGGTGTGGAAGCCAAAGGGCTGTAGAGTGGTGACAATGTGCTATCTAGGTGAGTATGAGAGCAAGATGAGGGTAAGAGTGTAAAAAGGTGTCCTCGGTTTTTAACAAGGGGAAGTGACAAGGAGGTTTTAAGTGTACAAGTAGCTTACAAGGAACTATGGTGGTAGGTGTGACCATATGGTGGACAGCTGGCTGTAGTTTAGGGTCTCGATTCGTGTGCATGCGAGGTGATTCGTACGATCTGGCCATGCCTGGGATCTTTCCATAAGGTGTCGATAGTGGGCTTGCTCAGGCTACTTGGGTTGGTAGTATGTAGTCATAGAGGTGTGTGTTTGAGGTCGTCTAGGGTGCTTGCTTGGTGTAAATGGCTGTCTAAAATGAAAGAAAAAGGGGTGTCGGGTTTGTTTTGTTTTGGGTAGGGTTTTTTGCTTTTCTAATTCGCCGTTCGGGTTAAGAGTTTAGGATAGTATTCGGCGTTTAGGATTAAGGTTTAATGTTAGGATTAAGGTTTAGGATTAAGGATTAATGTTAGGATTAAGGTTTAGGATCAAGGTTTAGGTTTAAAATGAAATTAGGGTTTTAGGGTTTTAGATTAGGGTTTTAAGATGATTTAGGGTTTAGGTTTAGGGTTTAGAAGTTGTGCATTGAGTATTGTACCTTATGCTAAAGTGGTGGTAAGAAATTAGAATGAATTTAGAGGGAAAATGACGTTAGGTTGTAATTTGTGCTTCCATCGATTTGCACATTGAGCTTAAATGAGTATGTACATTGGACTTGGAGGGAAATTATATTTTCAAATGTGTGCATTGTTGTACTTGTAACTTGCATTGAAGGGCTTGCACATTCATTTTATATGTATACATTACATATAATTAGGGTTTTGATATAAACGTTAACGGATAAAGTCTGTTTTGATATAACGTTGTAAATGGTACGTTAAATGGATAATGTACTTGGTAAGAATGACATATTAGGATGTTTACATGATATAAACATAGTTAGAATTGGCATAGGTTTGGTTGCCGTTTAGCTCGTTTACTTTTTAGTCTAAGTAAATAGTTACATAATGGAATAATAAAGCGAAAATGTCCTCTGTAAAAATATATATATATATATATATATATATATATATATATATAGATGGATATTACAGTGATGAAAATTGTGGGTTGTTACAACGTGTTCCATCAGGGCGAAACTCAAATATTTTCTTAATCAATCTCCCCAAATTTTTTTCTTTTACATTCTATCTTTTCTTTGCTTCCTCCTGAGCTTCACGAATCTGCTTAGGTAGATCATTGTGAACAGTCATCATCAAAGCTCGAACACACAATGGCTTATCCCTTTCCTTCTGACTTAAGGCGTCAGCCACAACATTCGCTTTTCCAGGATGATACCGTATCTTACAATCATAATCACTCAACAACTCAATACATCTTCGTTGTCTCAAGTTCAACTCTTTCTGATTCAAAATATATTGTAGGATCTTGTGGTCGGTGAAAACCATACACTTCGTTCCATACAAATAATGTCTCCATAATCTAAGAGCGAAAACAACGGCTCCTAACTCTAAATCGTGAGTAGTGTAATTCTCTTCTTGGACTTTCAATTGCCTAGAAGCATACGCTATCACCTTCTCTCTTTGCATCAACACGGCTCCATAACCTTTAAGTGATGCGTCACAATACACCACAAAATCTTTCGTTCCCTCAGGCAACGCTAAGATCGGTGCACTACACAACTTCTGCTTCAATGTCTGAAAATATTCCTCTTCTTCTTTTCCCCATTCCTATTTCTTATCTTTCTGAGTCAACTTAGTCAGCGGCTTAGAAATCAAAGAAAACCCTTTAATGAATCTCCGATAGTAACCAGCCAATCTAAGAAATTGCCTCACCTCCGTTGGCATCATCGGTGCAGTCCAACTCTTAATGGCTTTAATCTTGGCAGGATCAATATGAACACTACTACGATCAATCACATGACCCAGAAATTGTACTGAATCCAGCCAAGAATCACACTTTGAAAACTTGGCGTACAATCTCTCTTTCTTAAGAAGCTCCAAAATAATCTTCAAATGCTTCCCATGCTCTTCTTCGTCCTTGGAATAAATCAAAATATCATCGATGAACACTATGACAAACTTATCAAGATGTGGCTTGCATACTCGGTTCATCAAGTCCATAAACACAGCAGGTGCATTAGTCAATCCAAACGGCATTACTTGGAACTCAAAGTGACCATACCGAGTTCTAAATGCAGTAATTGGAATGTCTTCTTCCTTAATGTGTAACTGGTGATATCCTGATCGCAGATCAATCTTAGAATACACGTTCGAACCTTGCAGTTGGTTAAATAAATCGTCGATTCTTGAAAGAGGATAACGATTCTTAACAGTCAACTTGTTCAACTCGCGATAATATATACACATTCTAAAATATCCATCTTTCTTCTTCACAAACAACACCGGTGCTCCCTACGGTGATGAACTCGGACGAATAAATCCTTTCTCTAGTAGCTCTTGCAATTGTATGGTGCACGTGCAACAGGTGCAGCCCCCGGTACTAGATCAATTCGAAATTCTACTTACCTCGGCGGCGGTGGTCTTGGCAACTCCTCAAGAAACACCTTAGGAAAATCATTAATTACAGGCACGTCTTCCAATCGTTTCTCCATTGACTTGTTCTCCATCACGTGTTCCAAAAACAAATGACAACCTCGCTTGACGTACTTACGGGCCTTAATACAAGATATGACCTTTAATCGAGACACACCCTTGTTGCTTTCGACTATCAATATCTTGTCTCCATACGGTATACGAACCACTTTCTCGCCACAGACAATAACGGCATCGTGCTTAACAAGCCAATCCATACCGATTATGACGTCAAACATACCAAGCTCAATCGGCATAAGATCGATTTCAAAAATATGGTTCACTAAATTCTAAGTGCAACCTTTTAAAATAGTGTTCGTACTAGCTACCCTTCTATCAGCTAACTCTACCTCATAACTAGCTCCTATTTTGACCGGATTGATATTAAGCATGGAACTAAATCTAGTATCCATAAAACTCCTATCAGAACCCGAATCGAATAAAATAAAAGCATAGCGGTTATTAAGCAGAAACGTACCACTAACCACATTCGAACCCTTCGGCTCAGCATCCTTAATAGCACAAGCTCGACCACGAACCTCTCCAACTTCTTCTTGCTTAACCTTTCTTGGGCATCGATTCCTAGTATGACCTTGCTCACCACAGTCATAACAAGTCAGAATGGACAGAGCATTCGCACCCGTGGCAACATTCCTCTCCTTACAATACCTTTCCTTATGCATAATCTTTCCACACTTGTGACACTTGATAGTACACAGACCAACATGGCGAGTAAAACAACGTTCACACAAAGGAAGTGATCACTATGGTACATCTTTCCCATCTAGTAGAGCGGTTAATCAAGCACGCAGTTCCCTTGCTTTTGGTTATTCTAGAAAGTTTGGCGTGAGTTGTCCTTATGATTGCTCTTACCACTACTATTACCACTTTAATAGTTCTCCCACTTTTGCTTCTTTCCTTCCAAAATTCTTTGACCCCTAGCTTGTGATTTTTGTTCCATCAACTTATGAGCCATATGCATGGCTTCGTTCAGGTTAGCAGGCTTAGAAGAAGTAACTTCACCCTTGATGTTATTGGTCAATCCCAGATGTAAGCATAAACTTTCACTCTTTCCGGTTCAACCATTCTCGGACACATCAATGCTAACTCATTGAACCTCTGAGTATAAGCCACAATATTATACTCCTTGACCTTCAAGTTCCACAGTTCGTACTCCATTCTTTGAACTTCTTCTATTGGAAAAAACTCTACAGTCATCAATTGCTTCATCTCAGTCCAAGGCATTTGGTTCACAGTCTCTAAACCTATGGTTGCAACCTTAGCATTCCACCAAGTCAAAGCAGGTCCTTGCAACGTTGCAGATGCAAACTTAACCTTCTTTCCCTCTACACATTCATTGATTCCACTAACACTCTTATTTTCTTGAAACCATTCTTTGTAATTCGACAGGCTCCTTCGAGTACCATGAAAAAGCAGTGTAGGATTGTACTTCATAAACAGCAAATGTGCATTCACGGAACAGGAGGTGGGCATCTAGACCCCTCACTGGTTCCCTCAAGATCCCCTAGCTCAGTTTTATAGCATTCTCGCATGTCTCAGCTCGTTCAGCAGCGATGGCAACATCGACACTTTCTCTTATCATTTGCGAATAGCAGCTTTAGTTCAAGGTGCAGGGGGAATTTGGAGGAATGTGTGACAATCCGTCAATTTCAGGTCGTTATTTTATTCTAGGAGTTTATTATAATTTTTCATTTTTATGTTGAATTTATGAACTCCAGACTAAAACGGAAGAAAATTAGGGCACTTACGATTCGTAATTCGTAACGGTCAACGAAGAACCGGAGAAATCCTACGTTAAGCATCGACGTTTATATTTCAAAATTTCGTAGAAATATTTTTATTACATTCGTTTTTATTTTTCGTATTATTGCGTGCATTGATGCCATTTTACTTTTCGTACCTTACGAAAAATATCTAAGTACAATGTTTATAATTATTGTTCGATTTAGTACGTAGTAAATTAAATTATCCAGGAGAAGTATCACATTTTCATGAACTATTTTTAACTTGTTCGTTTTTACTTCGTGGTTTCGCCTTAACTCTCGTTTTATTTTACGTTTGTACCCGTTAGCCTCAAAACTACCTACCTATCTTAAAATTTATACACTAAACACTAAAATTTATAAAATTAAAACACAAAACCTTACACCACTACCTCAAATGAGGTGTGGCACAAAGAGAAGCAAGGCTAGGACAAGTGTCCTAGTCACTTGCATGTAAGTATCTTACAAAACCATCAACCAACTCATTTCATCCCATTGTTTTACAAAAAAAAAAATTCAAACTCTCTCTTCCTTGCCTTTGTTGTGCCGTACACCCTTAAGCCCCAAACACCATTTTCATCAAAAATTTACCTAATCAAAAACATTGTAGCTAGTTGAGATGAAAACCTAACTAGTTTACTTCATTTTCAAAGTGATCAAGAGGGGTTTTGTGCAAGATTTCTACACATTAGGGGCTGAGTAAATTCAAGTGATCATAGAGTCCATGCATGGATAAATAATGGTGATCTAGGGGTATTGGATTAAGAATTAAAGCTTGGTGTAAAGAGGTCCTTTTGTTTTGAGTGATAATCATCACTTACATCATTTTGTGGGTATACATCTTTACTTATTTTTGTGATTCTTGTATTTTCTTGTAATTTACTTATAAATGTAGTTGTAAATGTGATGAATATGATGATCAAGAGTTTATTGGGGTTTTGTGTGTTATGTATTAGATTAGGTTAAAAATGGGGTAAAAAACCTAACTAAACTTGGTGAAATCACTAGAAAAATTGGGACAGAATTGACAGAAAGTTTGACACTTTTGTGTATGATAATTCATTGATTTGACTTATTTAAGTTGTCGGACAAATGTGTTTAGGAAGCTAGTAGCAATGAATCAACTATTGACAGTAAAATTGAGTGAGGTATGCAAGTTTTACTAAAAAACTAGACAATACTGACTTGCTGTCTTGCGATGGATTAAAAAGGCTAGCTACGAATTTAATTGGCGTAAAACTAGAAAGAGATGAAATGGTAGCATATTATTTAAAGAAAAACAATATCAATTGGATGGTTTCTCAAAAAAATCATATTAGTTTGTATGGTGTTAAAATGGTTTATAAAAGTAAGTTTTCAGCAATTATTGTAATTGACTTTTATATGAAAAAGTGACATTATGTATATAATAACCTCAAAAATGAGTATAGAAATAACTTTATAACAAGTTATATAGTACACTTAAAATATGAAACTAGAAATATAAATGTATAAAGTAACATTTTTAGGATTAAAGAGGATACAAACTAGTTTTATAAATATAAACCTATATAAAACTTTTACGTCTATATCCGTACCAAAAGTTGTAAAGCGTTTTTGCGACGAAAACCCGAGGTGGTAGGACCCACTTTTGGGAGTTTTTATATAATTAACCTACTGACCTTAATCTTATATCAACCTCGGAAACCCGAAAAATTTATATAAATTACACACGTAAACTTAAAATAGGCCATAAATCTTAAATGGGCCACTAGACTCAAAAACACTCATTATATTTAAAAGACTTATTGGGCTTAGCATTGGGCCCAACCCACTTGGGCTTAATATTTGGACTAAGGTCTGGTCATGGACCATTAAAAAGAACTAAATTACTTAATGGGCTTATAATTGGGCCTATTGGGCTTTTTGGACCAATTGTGATAAAACTAGTGAAATTTAACAAGTAATAAAACTAGTAAAAATGTCATACTTTAAAATTCACTTAGAAAACTTAAGTGAGATTAAACTTACCCAATTATAACTTGATCATCATACTTATATATACATACTTGTCTATTTTGGAGTCATTATTATTTTTACCGACATAAACCCTAAAACCCGTACATGTTGTATAGGTTTCGGGTGATCACGTGCCGACGACCGAGTTCGCTTATCGCCGATCTATTTTCTTCCAACATTATCAAGTGAGTTCATAGCCTCGCATTTTTTTACATTTTAATTGTTTTAGAAACCCGCGAGGGAGATAACATGCTTGTTTTTAAAATAGAACACAAGGGACCCGAATGTATGCTAGTAGCCTTGATTATTATAAGTTAGCTTTAACTCGCTAAATAAAAAGTCCCGCGGAAATATCATGAATTGTTAATTGCCGGGAATACGGCATACGCTTATACATGAAATAGTACTATTTGGAGATTACCACCTCCGATCCGTGGACGGACTAGATAATAGTCCTTTGTGTTTGGGAACATAACACACGGATGCATTGTATAGAGAATAAGAGAACACTCATTAGCGAGGGGTGTATAGTGGTGCAAAAGGTTTATTGAATATATGGTAAGGTTCGATGTCATGAGGCTTATAATAATCCCCCCATAACGATGTCTGATCCACATCGTTATACCCTGATAACTTTGATAAATGATACTTGTGTTCGGAAAATTTTATTGTTTATACATATATAAACTCTATGAATTCACTCAACATTATTGTTGACGTTTTAGCATGTTTTATCTCAGGTCCTTGAAGGTAATTCGGATTGATGGAGACTTGAAGGCCCGCTAATTAATTATTCATTCGAAAACGTTTTGTAAAATATTGTATGATACTGTTAAACTTAATTTGGGACCGGGATGTAAACTTTTATTATTCGAATGAATGAAATTTTCTAAAACGTCTCTTATCGAGTCGTGTTCTATGATTTTGAGTTATTGTGGCTATTTAAGTAACACCATTGGAACCCCTTCGCTGACCGAGCTGAATTTGAGGGTTGTTACAGATTGGTTATCAGAGATTAAGTTATAGAGAACAAAAAGATTTTTCAAAAAAAAAAAGAAGAAAATGAATAAAAAGTTTTTGAAATATTTTGACTATAACGGTGCAAGTTGAATCTCGGATAATTACGACATGACCGGATTGAGAAGTTTTATTCTTGATATATATATGAAAATATATATATTGTTAGTAAATTTTAATAAATGTTAATTATGGAATTTTTTAAAACTAATACAGAGATATTTATACGAAGCGATTGTCATAGGAATACCCTAACGAGCGCGTAACACAATGAGGGATGCCAAGATCCCAAGAATTGGTAAGACATTCCTGAGATGGAAGAGCCTAGTGATTATGAATGTGGATGAGGAGGAAGAACCAGAGGAAGAACCGGAGGAAGAACCGGAGGAAGAACCGGAGGAAGAACCGGAAGAAGAACCAGAACCAATTATTGGGCATGGAGATCAGTTTGCCCAACATTATAACCCACAGCCTGACAATATGAACGGCTGGTTAGAAGAAGATGAGGATATGAATGAGAATATTAATGATGAAGATATTGAGGGTGAGGATATTGAGGAGGAGGATGTCGAGGTTGAGATTGATGATGAGGCAGAGTTGATCTTCCCATATGAGGTTGAGGGTGATCAAACCCCGCCCCCACCAGCCGAGTCTTCTGATTCCGAGCCACCTATTGCTGAGCACCTAATGAGGAGTCGTCTGGATTCTGTGGCCGGAGGATGAGGAGGCTGATATTGCACTGGGTCCTTCTGGGACTGCTACCAAAGGGACGTTTGCTGTCGTTGATTTCCGAGGAGTTATGTATAAGTGGGAGTGTCTTCTGCTGCCGTTGATCATAGCATGTTGGAGGGTTGGACCATGGACATTGAGGCGTGACTTGGAGGCTACCCGTACTCAAGCTAGACTTATTGAGGCTGAGGTGGGTACCAATCGTACAGAGACTGCTCTTTTGGACTCGCAGATCAAGATAGGTGAGAAGGAAAGAAAGATACTTAATCATGACTTGGGTAATGTGGAAAAGACTCTGGGTAATGTGGTTGAGAGATTGAAGATTCTTGAGTGTGGGGAAAATGCAACTTTGAAGAAGAAATTGGAGGATAAGGAGATGCAGTTAGTGATTGCTCGCATGGATCGTGCTAGTGCGGAGCGGAGATTACATGAGTCCATTGGTTGGAATAGGAGGTTTTATAGGGAGATGGTTCGTAAGGGAGCGGTTCCTAAGCCGCCCTCTGATGACGAAGATGATGGACGTTCGAGGAAAAAGTTGAAGAAGTCGGACAAGGATGATGGACCCCTTTGTGCCACTTGAGGACCATCCGAGTGGCCTCTCTGTTAGATTTAGTTTATCAGTTGTGATAGTATTTTGTAAAATTATTACTAAACCGAGACTTCGGTTAGTAGGATCTCGAAATTTTGGGTTGTGTAACAGTAGGTGAACACATGTGATGTAAAAAAACTATGCAACTTGTATTAGTCTTAAGTTATGGAAATATTATCTTTTGGTACTAATTCTACATTGTGTTGTTATTACCATTCCTTTCTTTTATTGTTTCTCCTAAATTGTTCCTTTTGCTTAATACAATCATTGAATGAATACTCATTATGATTTGATTTGTGTTGTAACAGGATCATGCCGCCAAAACCTATGTCGGAGGCTCGCATGCGCGAGATTTTAGTGAACAAGTTACCACGTTCCATGAATGGGACGTTTATGGCAATTTGAATACGTGTTTGGAACGTGTAATGCTGGAGCCGGTGGTGACGGGGGGGGAAAGGGGGGGGCCGGTGGTAGTGGAGACTGGTGATTTGGAGCCTAGGTGGTGTGGAGTTGGTATGCACGGACTGTGGACAGCTGAATTCACTGGGTGTACCTTAACAGACCTTCATGAAGTGTAATCCACACACTTTTAAAGGCACTGAAGGATCTGACCGTAGGTTTTGTCAGTGGTTTGAGAAATTGGAGTCTGTGTTTAGAATAAGCGACTGCAGGGAAAAAGACAAGGTAAAATTTGCAACCGCCACTCTCCAGGGTCGGGCGTTGACCTGGTGGAATGGAAGAACTGCTTCCATGGGTATCGATGCTGCCAATGGTACCCCATGGGCTGAAGTAAGGAGGGGGGGGGGGGGGAAAAAAAAAAAAAAAAAAAAAAATAAAATTGATGACCGAGGAATTCTGTCCTCGAAGTGTGTTGCAACGACTAGAGCAAGAATTGTACAATCTGAAATTAAAAGGGACTGACATTGATGGATATACAAACCGATTTCATGAACTGGCCTTGTTGTGTCCCAGAATGGTAGAGCCAGAACAAGTGAAGGTAGAGCAATACATCCGGGGGTTATCAAAGAACATACGTGGTGATGTGACCTCGTCGCAACCAGCTACCATTGATCAGGCTGTCCGCATGGCTTATCAGCTTATGGGGCAGATAATCCAGGATAAAACAGATGAAGTTCAGGAGGGTGAGAAGAGAAAGGGTGATGGAGACCGTGGTGGTCGGGGTGACAACCGACGTGACCATAACAACCGACAAAACCAAAGGAGGGCCAATGCTGGGGCCATGACGAATGTTGCATCAAATGACAATGAGGTTTGTCCAAAATGCAAGAACAAGAAACACAATGGGGATTGCTGGAAGTGTGGAAAGTGTGGCAAGCTAGGGCACAAGACTGCTTTTTGTAGGTGCTCAGACAAGAGAGAAGTGACGTGTTTCAACTGCAACAAAAAGGGTCATTTAAAGAAGGATTGCCCTACATTGAGAAGAAATGGTCAGGATGGAAATAACCGCGGAGCTGTCTACAAGTTAGGAGCAGTGGATGCTCAACAAGATCCGAAAGTGGTTACTGGTACGTTCTTACTTAACAACCGATATGCTACTGCTTTATTTGATTCGGGTGCCGATAAAAGTTTTGTATCTACAAATTTTCAGCTACCACTTTTTCAATTATTAAAAAGTGAGTTAGAACTAGCTATGAAGTCGAAAACTGGCGTAGGAAAAGGTAGTACTGTACACAATAATTGTATTAATAGGATGCTTCACTTAACCTTTTAAAACATTTCTTTTCCAAATCGATTTGATGATAATAGAACTGGGGAAGTGTAGATATCATTAATTGGGATGGATATGGTTATCAAGAAAATGATGCTGACCTATTATGTGGATGAGAAAAAGGTTTGGATTTCCTTATAAAGAGTAAAACGTTTGGTTATAGAAGGTAATAGAAATAATTCTCGAGTTGAAGACCGTTTCCTGCATTAAGACTCAAAAGTATATCGAGAAAGGTTGTGAGCTATTCTTAGCTCAAGTAACTGAACAAGAATCAAAGGAGAAACGATTAGAAGATGTCCCTGTTATCCAAGATTTTCCCGAGGTATTTCCCGAAGACTTACCCGGACTTCCGCCACCTAGGCAAGTTGAATTTCGTATTGATCTTATCCCTGGTGCTGCACCTGTGGCACGTGCGCCATATCGTTTAGCACCATCTGAAATGAAGGAGTTGTCTAAGCAGCTGCAAGAGTTATCGGAGAAAAGGTTTTTATTCGTCCGAGCTCATCACCATGGGGAGCTCGGTTTGTTTGTGAAAAAAAGAAGGATGGATATTCCGAATTGTAGCATCGATTACCGTGAACATGAAACAATGTTAACTATCAAGAATCGATACCCCTGTTACGAGGATTGATGACTTATTTGATCAACTGCAAGGTTCTAGTGTTTATTCCGAAGATGATTTGCGGTCGAGGTTATCATCAAATTGCATGACGCGAGAGGAAGACATTAAATTACAGCGTTTAGAAACTCGTTATGGTCCACTATGAGTTTCTAGGTTTAATGCCTTTTGGACTGACTTAATGCACTGCAGTATTCATGGACTGATGAATAGCGTGTAAAAGCGTATCTTGATATGTATCATGATTGTATTCATCGATGACATTTCTGATCTTTTCCCAAGAATAAAGAAGAACGGTGTACATTTGAGACTATCTTGATTGACTAAGGAGCGAATAAGTTTGTACGCTAAATTTCAAGTAGTGATTTTTGGCTTGATACGTGCAATTCCTTGGCCATGTGATAGATAGTAATGGAGTTCATGTTGATCCTGCGAAGATTGAAGCCATTAAAAATTGGGCTGCACCGACTACAACAATCGGATACTCATTTCTGTTTTTTTTTCTGTTATTATTCAAGTGCGACAAATTTTTGCGGTTTAGCGGGTTATTATCGAAGGTTTATCAAGGACTCCAACACCACATATTAAAATTTTTCTCTATATCTGACCATTAACTAAACTCACTCAGATAAACAATAAGCAGTTATGTGTGGGGGCGACGACGAAGGAAGAGGCATTCAATCTTTTAAAGCTGAATTTAATGTAGTGCACCAATATTATCACTACCTGAAGGAAACGAAGACTTTGTTGTGTATTGTGATGCGTCTCTTAAAGGATTTGGAGCTGTGTTGATGCAGCGAGAAAAGGTGATTGCTTACGCCTCTAGACAACTTAGGAAGAATGAAGAAAATTATACTACACATGACTTGGAATTGGGAGCGGTGGTGTTTGCTCTTCGATTATGGAGACATTATTTGTATGGCACTAAATGTACGGTATACACCGATCACAAAAGCCTACAATACATTTTGGATCAAAAAGAGCTAAATATGAGACAACGTAGATGGATCGAGCTTCTGAGTGATTACGATTGTGTTATTCGCTATCACCCGGGAAAGGCTGTTGTTGTGATATGCGTTGAGATGGAAAGATAAAGAACCGATTCGAGTGCGTGCCTTAGTGGTGACGGTACATAACAATTTACCGGGACAGATTCGAAATGCACAAATCGAAGCGTGCAAGAAGGAAAACATTGGTGCTGAAGGATTCCGTGGCGAAGGGGAGCCGTTTGAAGTTAGACCCGATGGTACGAAATGCCTGAAGGGACGAGTATGGATACCATCATTTGGAGGATTGAGAGACCTAATCATGCTGGAATCTCATAAATCAAAATATTCCATTCATCCTGGATCGGATAAAATGTACCATGATTTGAGGAAGTTGTACGGTGTCGAATATGAAGCTGAATTGCGACATATGTTAGTAAGTGCTTGACATGTGATATATGTCAGGCTGAAACACCAGCAAGGCCGTCAGGATTGCTCCAACAGGGAAATCCCTGGTTTGGATATGGGAGGGAATTAAAATGGATTTCATACGAAACTTCCAAGAACATCATCTGGATTGATCAATTTGGGTTCATTGTTGACCGATTAACTAAATTTTCTATGCTTTACCACAAAACCTTTTATTCCGATGGAATGAAACAGTATAAAATGGAGAGCTCACTCGATTGTGTTTGAAGGAGATTGTTTGTAGGCACGGAGTGTCTGTGTCGATTATTCAGACAGAGTCCCTCGTTTCGGCCTTATATATTTTCTCACACCTGTCATGGTTTTGGAGATCTCTACAAAAAATCTTTGGGACAAATTTTAGATAGGAGCACGGCTTACCATCTGAAACTGCTATGGTTCTACCCAGTGAAAGACGATTCAGACTTTGGAAGAAATGTTGAGTGCTTGCGTGGATGATTTTGGTAGTGGCATTGGGATAACGCATTACCTTGGTCTGATTTTTCATGTAATAATAGTTATCACGCTAGTATTAAAGGCCGCACCTTTTGAAGCTCTATATGGTGAAAATGGTAGATCGCATAGTATGTTGGAGTGAGTTGGAAGATGCCAACTCACGGGACCTGAATTGATTCTTGAATCTGTCAGTGATGATTATTCAGATCAGAACTGGTTATTAGCTTGGCTCGTAGTAGACAGAAAAGTTATGCGGATGTGAGACGTAAACCTTTGGAGTTCGAGGTGGGTGACAAAGTTATGCTGAAAGTATCACCGTGGAAAGGTGTTGTTCGATTTGGAAAACGTGGGAAATTAAGTCCCCGTTATATTGGACCATTCAAGATTTTATCAAGAATAGGTCCGGTGGCATATAAACTGGAATTACCCCAAGAGCTTCAAGGAATACATAATACGTTCCATGTTTCTAATTTGAAGAAATGTCTATCGGATGAAGACCTTATCATTCCATTTGATGAAATAAGGATCGACGAGAAATTACATTTCATTGAAGAACCAATTGAAATTGTGGATAAAGAGGAGAAACAACTCAAGCAAAGTCGAATCCCGATAGTCAAAGTTCGATGGAACTCAAAGCGTGGACCGGAATACACTTGGGAAAGAGAGACAAATGTGAAGACAGTTCCCGCATACTTTTGTCTTTAACAAGAAACGGGCAAGAAAAATGAATCGATCTTCGAGGACGAAGATCCCTTTTTAGGAAGGAAGGCTGTGACAATCCGTCAATTTCAGGTCGTTTCTTTTATTCTACGAGTATTAATTATAATTTTCATTTTTATGTTGATTATATGTGAACTCACGACTAAACGGATGAAATTAGGGACTTACGATAGTAATTTACGTAACTTGTAAACGAAGAACGGAGATCCTTACTGTTAAGCATCGACGTTTATATTTTCAAAATGCCGGTAAAAATAATTTTATTTTCATTCGTTTTTATTTTTCGTATTTGCGTGCATTTCTTCTTCGTACCCTTACGAAAAATTTTAAGAACAATGTTTATATTATTGTTAGATTAGTACAAGTACGTAAATTAAAATTATCAGAGAAGTATCACAATTTCGTAGAACTATTTTTAACTTGTTCGTTTTTACTTCGTGGCCCACCCATCCACTTTTTCGCCTTAACTCTCGTTTTATTTTACGGTTTGTACCCGTTAGGCCTCAAAACTCCTTCCTATCTTAAATTTATACACTAAAACACAAATATTTTATAAATTTAAACACAAAAATCTTACACCACTACCTCAAATTAGGGGCTGGCACAAACGAGAAGCAGGTAGGGACAAGTTGTTCTAGTCACTTGCATGTAAGTATCTTACAAAAACCATCAACTTCTCATTTCACTCCCATTGTTTCCAAAAAAAAAAATTTCACACTCTTCTCTCCTTGCCTTTGTTGTGCCGTACACCATTTGCCCCCAAACACCATCTTCATCAAAAATTTATTCAATCAAAAATATTGTAGCTAGTTGAGATGAAAACCTAACTAGTTTACTTCATTCTTCAAGGTTGATTCAAGAGAGTGGTATATGTGCAAGATTTCTACACATTAGGGGCTGAGATAATTCAAGTGATCATAGAGTCCATGCATGGAGAAATAATGGTGATCTAGGGGTATTGGATTAAGAATTAAAGCTTGGTTTAAAGAGGTCCTTTTGTTTTGAGTGATAATCATCACTTACATCATTTTGGTGGGTTATACAGTCTTTACTTATTTTTGTGATTCTTGTATTTTCTTGTAATTTATGTATAAATGTAATTGTAAATGTGATGAATATGATGATCAAGAGTTTATTGGGGTTTTGTGTGTATTAGATTAGGTTAAAAATGGGTAAAACTAACTAAAAACTTGGTGGAAATCACTAGAAAAATTGGGACAGAATTGAACAGAAAGTTTGACACTTTTGTGTATGATAAATTATTGATTTGACTTATCTAAGTTGTGGACAAATGTTTTAGGAGCTAGTAGCAATTTGAATCAACTCTTGAAAGTAAAAATTGAGTGAGATATGCAAGTTTTACTAAAAACTAGACAATCTGACCTTGCTGTCTTGCTTGGATAAAAAGTGCTAGCTACGAATTTAATTGGCTAAAACTAGAAAGAGATGAAATGTAGCTAAATATATAAAGAACAATAATCAATTGGATGGTTTCTCAGATCATTATAGTTTGAAAATGGTGTTAAAAATGTACAAGGAAGTTTTTTAGAAAATTATTGTAAAATTGACTTTTATATGAAAAAAGTGACCCAACTTTTTTTATTACAAAAACAAAAAAATGGGGGGTATATAATAACTCAAATGGAGTATTAGAAATAAACTTATATATATAAGTACACTTTAAAATATGTAACTAGAAATATAAATGGTTAAAGTACTTCTATTTAGATTAAGTGATACAAACTATTATTATAAACATAAACCTATATCAAACGTTTACGTCTATATCAGTACTAAAGTTGTAAAGCGTTTTTGCGACGAAAACCGAGGTGGTTAGGACGGCCGATCCACACACCCCTTTAATTTAGTTATTTTTATAAAAACCTTTACTTATTTTGCTAAACCTTGAACTTTCTAACTAGTTTTCAAACTAACTTTCATTTCTAACTACTTCTAAAAATATAAAGTATTCTAAAATCTACAAAATACTAAACTAATATTCATAATATTAATTACATATGCATAATATGTACACAGAATATTACGTACACGGCATTTGAAACTACGCAAAGCCTTCAAATGATTTCATTTCCACAAGTACCATGATTCACCACTCATGTACTTTCATCTCATACACATATAAAACACTTAATGACACACATAAACTAAATTATACAGGCTCCAACTAACCTGCTAAAGTCTCAGTTGTCACACATTTGCACTTGTGGCAACATTCTTTTCCTTACAATACCTTGCCTTGTGCCCAATCTTTCCACACTTGTGACACTTGATAGTACACAGACCAACATGGCGAGTAAAACAACATTCACACAAAGGAAGTAATCCAGAAGACACCTTTCCATCAGTAGGAGTGGTAACCATGGCTCGCGCGTTCCTTTGCTTTTGGTTATTTAGTGAAGTTTAGCGTGAGTTGTCCTTATGATTGCTCTTACCACTACTATTCCAACTTTGAAATCTCTCCCACTTTCGCTTCTTTCCTTCCAAAATTCTTTCATCTCTATCTTGCGATTTCAGTTCCATCAACTTATGAGCCATACGCACGGCTTCCTTCGGGTTAGTAGGCTTAGAAGAAGTAACTTCACCCTTGATGTTATCAGTCAATCCCTGGATGAAGCATCAACTTTTACTCTTTCCGGTTCAACCATTCTTGGACACAGCAATGCTAACTCATTGAACCTTTGAGTATAAGCCACAATGTCATACTCCTTGACATTCAGGTTCCACAGTTCGTGCTCCATTTTTGAACTTCTTCTATTGGACAAAACTTTGCAGTCATTAACTGCTTCATCTCAGTCCAAGGCATTTGGTTTACAGTCTCCAAACTCATGGTTGCAACCTTAGCATTCCACCAAGTCAAAGCAGGTACTTGCAACATTGCAACAACAAACTTAACCTTCTTTCCCTCTGCACATTCACTGATTCCAAAAACACTCTTAGTTTTCTCGAACCATCTTCCTAATTCAACAGCTCCTTTAGTAGCATGAAAAGCAGTAGGATTGCACTTCATAAACCCAGCAAAAGTGCACTCACAAACAACAGGTGCGGCATATTGACCCCCAACTGGTCCAGATCCTCTAGCATCATTTCCAGCATTCACATGTCTAGCTCGCTCACCAACGATGGCAGCATTAACACTTTCCTTGATCATTCGATGAATAGCTGCTTGAATTAAAGGTGCAGACTTTAGAGTCATGATTCTATCACGTTACACAGAAAACAATCTAATAAGCATCCATAACATGATATACTCATAACATGGTACGATAAATCAATCACAACAACAGCCACACAACATCAAGTAGTAATTAAAAGATAGTCATTCATTTTTCATAACAAAAGAGTTAATACATAGTTGCATTATTTCATGAAATGATACAAATCGTTACAACCAATAACACTAAATCTACCAACTGAGGATTCAGTTTAGTGATTACATAATAAAGATACCACAATTGAAACTAAACTACTAAGAACATGAGGAGATCCTCGCGGCTCACATGATGGACTCTTCTTATCTTCAATTGGAACATCGATAGCTTCATTCGGTATTTCTTCAAACACAAATCCTCTACGAATCATCTCGTGATAGAACTCGTGAGCTCGAACTATAGTCTAATAGAGATCTCTCTTAACTCGTTTGTTCTGCATACGAAGGAATGTGTTGCTAAACCTTGCTTCTTCAAGTTCCTTCTTCAATTTCTTACACTCAACCTTGTCTTCAGCATTACCAAGCCTTTTAACCAGCTTTTCCATTACGTTCGTTCCTTGCTCCACACTAGAACGCACTTCATTACCCAAATCTAAAATTAACTTACCATAATACTCATCATTTGCTTTTCCTTTCTTATCGACCAATGCATGCGCCATCTCGCGACCGCATAGTCGTCTTGAAATAGAATCCATCCAACCAAAAAGAGAGTTAATGTACCTCCTCATGAGACCAGACAATAGACCATAACTGTCCACTCGAAGAAAAGGAGCAGTAGACGATTCACCTAACTTATGGATGCTAGCAGGAACAGTCTTATCCTCGTGCTCAATCGTGTTCTCAACCTCAATCGCATCCTCAGGTTCTGACTCAAAAGCAGGGGGTGGAGGGTTAAGAGGATCCACCTCTTCATAAGGATATGTCAACTCTAGCTCATTCTCATCTTCCTTAATGTTGACTTCCATATCATCTTCTTCTTCTTGAGGTTTGTTAGGTTCATAAAAAGTGTCGATTATGTGGTTTAGTTATATTTAGTTAATAGACTTTATTTTGTTTAGAATAAAGTAGCTTGTAATAAGGTATATTATGCTAAAAGAAAGAAATAGCATAATTACCAAAGAATAGGGACTAGAAGTGAAAAATAAAAGAAGGGAAGGCTCCTTCCTTCTCCTATAAATACCCCTCTAATCATCATTAGAGGGTGATGCCTTGTAATAAACATTTTCCCTTTCCCTCCATTTTATAACATTTGAATTTTGAATACTTGCCCTCTTCTACTATTCTCTCTAAGCTTTCATGAACAATATGTATGATTCAAGATAAACAAGACCTATCAAGTGGTATCAGAGCCATTAGAGAATTAGAGTGAGTCGATTTGTGAGTTTTTTTTACACGTCCGAAAACCTCGAAATGACATTCGGTGAATTCGGTTGAGGTGTTTGAGCTTTCGAGTTGTGTGTTGGCATTATTCGAGTTTTTGGACGTGCTCGAGTATTCTAAAACTAGATTTGCCGTGACCGTAGTTTTGTGGAGCTTTCATTCAGTACATTTCTACCATTCTCGGAAGTATTTCAGCATTCTCGGAAGTGATTTTTGTATTCTCGGATCATTTTTCTGATAGTTTTTGCTTATTACTCTTAGATTCTCGATAGAAAATTATTGTAATAGATATATATGCATTTTTGGTTCTATCAAAAATTGTATATTAGGAGATTACTGATAAACATGGTTGAAGATCGAGTTTTATAAGTTTTCACACATTTTCGGTTTTATCAAAAAGTGGTGAATAAGGATTAGTAAATTTTACTCTCGAGAATACGCTACAAAGAGTTAAAACCCCAATTTCAAGGTTTTATCGTGAATTAGGATTTTGAAAACAAATACCTTTAATTCTAAAACCGGAAGTCAAATCCGGTTCTATCGAATTGACGTTAGATGATGTTTGTCGATAATTTAGTCATCAAAATCTTTAGTTTTCATCGAGTTTGTGACAGTTGTTAATTCCACAGTCAACGAATTTTTCAAAACTCGTTTCTATCGAGATTGCTATAATCGATTTTAGGATTAAGGGTATTTCCGAGTTTAATACGTTTTAGGAATATCGAGTTTGTTAGTATTTTTTCCAAGTTTAGTTCTGTTTGAGAAGTGTACCGAGTTTCAGACTAATTGTTATCCGAAAACAGTGTTGACCGAGCTTCACAATTGTTACCGAGTTTGGAAATCTTCTCACAAATATCACTCATTTTCTTCTACAAAGATTCAATCTTTGAATCATAAGAAATGTCAATATCCAAAACATATCAACAATCCCTTGCTGATGCTGGTTCTGAGACTAGGCCTCCCATGCTTGAAAGGGGTAGTTATATACTGTGGGCAAGTAGATTTAGATGATACATAAATCGAAAGATAGAAAACCGAAAGTGGCTTAACAAAGCGCTTGATGAAGGTCCTTATCAATTTGAGATGTTCATTCCTAACAACTTTACAGTTCTGAAATTGCAAACGGCTGAGGATTTACAAGGAGATGTGTTATTAGCATTAGTGCTAGATGGAGCTCAAGAACCAGATTCATCTTCTATTCCAAATGACATTTATAATTCTGTGGATGCTTGCACTTTGGCTAAGGACATGTGGAAAAGAGTTAAACGTCTTATGAGGGGAACTATACAAAACAAAGTTGATAGAGAACTCGTTGTACCAATGAATATGTATCAGTTTGTTTCTGAACAGGGAAGCTTGATTTAGTTACAATCGTTTTGCTCAGTTAATGAACGATTTGGAAAGAAATGACATGCATTTTCCAATTGTTACAATTAACACAAAGTTTCTGAATAGCTTGCAACCGGAATGGTTGAAATATGTTACCCAAGTTCGTCTTGCTAAACGTTTGACAGTGGATACGTTTGATGATCTTTTTGATTACCTTCAGCAATTCGAGAAACTGGTTAATGTCTCAAGAGCAAAGAAGTTAGAAAAATCTCATGATCCTTTGGCTCTCGTAGCACACACGGGTTCATCTTCCAGAAACACATCATCTTATTATGTGACACATCCTACGTCTGTGGTTGATTATGAAGATGAATACCAGCAGGATGATGTTCACACCAATTCTGAAGATCCTTTAACATCTGCAATGTTGTTACTTGCTCGAGCCATTACTCAAAAATTTTCTACTCCAACAAATAATCGTCTTCGCACTTCATCCAATACCAGAAACCAAGCAATCATTCAAGGTGACAGGGTGAATATTCAAAGCAGGAACTCTGGTAATGCTGGAAGAAATAATAGACGAGCTTATGTTCAGGAGGAAATCGTAGAGGGATCGAATGCTCCAAATGAGACCGGAAATGTTCAAAGGACTCTTCGAACCTCGTCTTTAGGAAACACTTCAACTGTTCAATGCTACAACTGCAGTGGAAAAGGACATTATGCTAGGAATTGTCCAAAGCCAAGAGTTCGGGACTCAAAATACTTCATGGAACAAATGTTGCTGGCAAAACAGGATGAAGCTGGAGTAATTCTTACCAATGAGCAGAATGATTTTCTCTTTGCTGATGCTTCAAGGATGGAAGAAATTGAAGAACTTAGTGCAAACATATGCTTAATGGCCAGAATTCAACCAGCTGATAACACTTCTGATGTTGGGCCAAGCTATGATTCTGCATTTATAAGTGAGGTACAATCTTCATCCAACACTGAAAATGAAGAACAAATGTATCCAACTCATACTAAAATTATTAACAGTACTATTGGTGATGATCAAATTGATAGCGATATTATATTTGATTCACCTAATGGGAATGTTAATAGTGGCAGTATTGAAAAAGATACACATGTTCCTGATCTATGTGCGTTAGAGCAATTAGCTAGAAATGCATATCAGGAAGCTGAAAAACAATAAATATTTGCTCAAAAAGTTCAAAAACAAAACACGACTTTGACTAGTCAGCTTGAGTTGTATAAGGAAAGGGTTCGGGTTTTGGAAAACATAAACGGGGATAATAATTATCTCAACAAATTTCTTGAGGCCGATAAACGAGCAAAACATTTTAGTCAACAAGCCCAGTCTCAATTTGTTCGTGATCGAGATATTATTCGAGATCTAGAAAAACAACGAGATAAATTAGATTTAGATGTCAAAGATTACAAACGGCAAAATGAGGAACTTCAAAAGACTCATTCAATTTTAAAAAGACAAATGAGTGAAAATGAGGATAAATATCATGACACTGTTCTAGATCTTGAGGCCAAACTAAAAAAGAATGTTGATCTAATTTAAAACTTGGGCAATTCTTACAAGGAATGTTATGCCTTGGACCATAGCCTTGTCCCTGTGTATGATCAGCAATTAAAACATGGTTTGGGGTACCCGAATCCTTATACACTCAAGCAAGCAATTTCTAATGTCCAAAGTTATATCTTGCCTCTAGTTTAGGTAATTCAGAGATTTCTTTGAATGTTAGAGATACTAGGACACTCTTGATGATTTAAGTAAAGAATAAGTTATTGCTTGAAATCATTGTCCAAAAGTCAACAAAAAGTGTACAAAAAAATGAATGATCCAATTGTTGTTGCAAAAAATAGAATTGTTGGACAATTGATTATGCACAAATAAATGCTCTCTATAAAGACTTGTTCCTCAAAAAGAACTTTCCGCTGAGCAAAAATATTTTCCATCTTCTTTTAATCCGTTATGATAAGCATTCAATGCAACCTCCCATCTATCTCGGCATCCAAGGCCGAGTGAGTCCACCTTTGATCATAAATTAGATAAAATAAAAATTGATTACATAGGTTGTCTGAATTAATTCAAAAGAACTGTAAAAGAGCAAGCATTTTTTATACGTCACCTGAAGAAATACAACTCAATGATTTTTGTCAAGATTAACTCAAACCAATTGTAAATGAGTTGCAGTTCTACTTTGAATTCTTTAAGACACTGTTTCAGAGGGATATAAAAGAGATGAAAGATGTTTTTGAGTCTACAAAAAGTGAACTTTGTGAACTAGAGAAGCAAAATGATTTTTTGAAAGATCAACTTTTGAAGTATTCTTTAATCATGAAGTTTGAATTAAGTGAGTAGTTGCTAACTCATGAATGTGTAGACAATTCACTCCATGCTGAAATTGAACAACTTAAAAAGAAATCCATCGAGATTCAAGAGGGTTTGCAAGCAAGAATAAAAAATCTTGAAAAAGATGTTCAAAGGTGTGAAAAGCAAAGTGTTGATTTTGAATTAAAGTTACAACATGAAAAAGAAAAACATAAATGGGATTCAAGTTTTAAGAATAAAAAAACAAATCCTCTTGATTATTCTTAGATTTCAAAAGTGGAAAAACTTGAAGATAAGAACATGTCTTTGGATTTTACGGTGCAATATTTGATAAAAGAACGTGACAATGTCAAATTAGAATATCAAAAGCTTTTTAATTCAATCAAAAAGACACGGTCTCAAACTCAAACGGAAATGGACGAATTAATTGCTCATGTCACTGAGAAAACATATGCATATGGTGCTATTCGTGTTGAGAATCAGAATCTGTTGTTTAACATATCGGAATTAAAATCTAGACAGGAAAATGCTAAAAAAGGTAAGTTTGTAAATACTAACCGCGTCCATTTGGTCAAAAACTGTCCGTTATTTCATTTAGAAGATCTTTATCAAACATATTGAAGCTGTATTTTAAAGATTTTAGAAATGGAATAATTTCATTGTTAAAAATAGTTTTTGTATGCTTTAACCCCCATTCACCTTCTTTAAGAGCATTAGGTTTTGTCCTCTTCTTCACAACTGAGTCAAACTAGGTGAGGTGGAATTTGAGCTTTTTAAGGCATGCATTCACCAAACTCACCTTAGGTAATTCACTGGGAACTTCCACTATGACAGGTGGTGTGTAAGAAGATTCAATGGATGGATTGTGTAACACCCCCAAAATGGGTCGCAGCGGAATAAGAATCTGGGGCATGTTACTTCAAGATCAACAGCACAAGATATATATAAGAACGACACAAAAGTCGTTTAAATTGATACATCGGATTTAAATAAAAGACATATTACAAAAGCTTATAGCTTTACTTGTTCTTTGTTTAATATTACAAAAGATAACATAGATTTCCCCAAAACATGATGCACATAAATCTTTAACAGTGCAATCCAAAACATAATCCAATGCATCCTTGGCACCTCGTGCCTATTGACCTCCTGAAAACATTGCTTAAAACGTCAACAAAATTGTTGGTGAATTCATAGGTTTATGTATTTAAATTATGCAGGACCGCAAGACTTTCCCGTGATGTTACAACATATGCCAACAATCACAAAACCAGATTACTGTTGCACTAAGCTCATGACACTGAAGCTCAACCTATATTTTGCTATTTTAGCAGTTATTTTGCCCGTACAGATGTTGTAACCCGCAACATCCAAGTCCGACATGGTCAACGTTCGTTTCCAATGATAGCTAATCACCCAAACGGGGAGGTTAATCCCAATAGATCTATTTATAACATTCGCGCTCACATAATGCAATTAAAAACTACATCTATGCAATTGACAGTTCATGATAATGGGCTCAGGAGGGTTATCGCTACTTAGGCAAACACATAATCAATATATTTACCTTGAGTACAGATAGTCCAAATAATCACAGATAAAACGTCACGCAAGACGATAGATGCAACCTATTTAAATTAAGGTGGTATAAGTACCGAGTACTTTAATTAATAAACGTTGAATATAATCTTATAGTTGTTACATCGTACTATCGTTCGGGCTATCATAATTAAAGAGGTCATGACATGACGTACGAGGAGTTAGGACACTTTAAATCGTAAATCCAACAACTCGTCGATACGCCATCCGAAGAGGC
This sequence comes from Tanacetum coccineum, assembly GCA_026074375.1. Lineage (NCBI taxonomy): Eukaryota > Viridiplantae > Streptophyta > Magnoliopsida > Asterales > Asteraceae > Tanacetum > Tanacetum coccineum. Next base: position 1,890 of record BQNB010006457.1, on the reverse strand, counting down.
CTCATTATGAAACTCCCTAGTA